>CM075014.1:21634540-21694823 GCA_037576675.1 Pangasius sanitwongsei | reverse complement strand
GGTAAGAGGGGCAAGAGCTGTAAGAGCGGTAAGAGGGGCAAGAGCTGTAAGAGCGGTAAGAGCTGTAAGAGAGGTAATAGGGGCAAGAGCTGTAAGAGAGGTAAGAGGCGCAAGAGCGGTAAGAGAGGTAAGAGCTGTAAGAGTGGTAAGAGGGGCAAGAGCTGTAAGAGTGGTAAGAGGGGCAAGAGCTGTAAGAGAGGTAAGAGCTGTAAGAGTGGTAAGAGGGGCAAGAGCTGTAAGAGGGGCAAGAGCTGTAAGAGAGGTAAGAGGGGCAAGAGCTGTAAGAGTGGTAAGAGGGGCAAGAGCTGTAAGAGTGGTAAGAGCTGTAAGAGCCCTTATTCTTTTCAGCTTTTCCTTTCTATTCTATTAGAAAGAAAAAAAATCCTTTTTTCTGTTATATATTTAAAAAAATCAAACTAAATGAAAGCAGACCGAGCAGTTGAGGAAAAATGGAGCAGTATTTTGAGTGGAGGGGAGTTTTACTCCTCTGGTAATAATCTGTGTGGTGTATTTCCTGCAGCACTAAGAGGCTGCTGGCTTCATCACGCTGTACTTTTGGAGTAATTGTGCTCCAGACTGTGAGTGCTTGTTTTCAGAGGAACTGTACTCAATCGACACAGTGGGATTGTTGTGAAGTTCCTGTTTGGACACACAGCCTTCAGATTCCTGTTCATTAGCGTGATTGTTCCTCGGCTTTTACTAGGAGTGAATGAGCAGACTTGTCCAGGTGTATACACGAGGACTTTTGCGTCTCACTGAAGAGACGAGAGAGATGAAAAAGCACCACAGGACGTGATGTTTAAATACAAACAGAGAAGATCGAGGCTGAAACTCGGCGTGTTTTAAAGCTGCAGTCTGTGTGTGTTTTATCCATGTGGTGGCTTTTTACACACAGACAGCAGCTTTAGGAAAAGATTAAAGCTCTGATTCACTAAAATTTTGAATAAAAAACGAGCACTAATTTATAAATCGTGTATGAAGGTAGTGGGCGTGATGTGAGTGATTTACAAAGAATAATTCTGTGAGTGGTTTCATGTGCAACGAAACAACATTTAAATGTATTGTTGTGTGTGTGTGTGTGTGTGTGTGTGTGTGTGTGTGTGTATTAATTGATCTTGATTGTCGTAAGTAGTTCAGATCTTACAACCTCAATCTGAACCCGAAACTCAAGAATAGCGCAGATCAAAAGTAGTGAGATGCATAAAACCTATCTGCAGGCAAAATAAAAGTGTCGACATGAGTGTGCGTTATGTTGGATAGATAAATGTAAATGAAAAGCTTTATAAATATTGTCTTTGAATGATTTGTTAGTGTGTGGAGCTAGCTAATAATAAACCTAATAATAAACTTGTTTGAGGTAATGTTAAGTCAAAATTTTAAACTTTCTCTTTATTAAAACGTAACTAAAGCAAAAGCTTTTATTTTATCTTTAACTGGAGGAAATTGGCTCGAATTCAGTATCTACTCTCATTTTTTTGTTTGTATTGTATTATTATTTTTAATAAATAGTAATGAGTTATTAAAATAAAAAGTAATATATATTTTTAAAAAACATTATTATTATTATTATTATTATTATTTACACATACACACGATCTAAATATATATACATATATATATACATACATAAAAAATAGTATTGTGCCATCTATAATTCACCATGAAGCCACTCTCATAGACTTACATTCACACACTATAATAATTATTATAGTTTTACAGTATGCAATATAGTTAAATTTCTTCATTATATGGAAAAAAAAACTCTATATAGGTTAGTAAATCTCATTTCTGGTGCTATATTAACTGATTTGGGTTTGACTCCGCCCTCCATTTTGTGCATTTACTCACAAATTGAATACTGATGAATTTAACAGACATGTTGTTTAAGAACAGAAGCAAAGAGCAATTTTCCTCTTCCAGTTCTATGTACCGTACTCAGATAATTACACTCCCTCAGGCTTTTTTACCATCTTCTATCCATCATAATGTTTGTGCTGTAGGAGAAAGGCGTGTATCATGTTTATCTTCCGCTCCAGCTCTGGTCTCAGCTGCTCTGCTGTACTTACTCTTCTCTCTCAAGCTGTAAGATGATATCAGTGAGTTTAATTACGCTGTGTTTTGCATATGAAAGCGTGTAGCTGTTAAAATTTCACTCATTATCAGCTCAAATAATAATAATTACACAATTATAGATAGATAGATGGATAGATGTTGACATTAGTAAAATTGTTAATAAATAATCTCACTGACTACATATTTTTTTACATGGAAGCAAATCACTGTTTAATTTATCAGTTTTTTAACTGATCAGGGCAATTCATCATGATTAGGGAATTACGTAAGAATTGCGACAGGTTCACGTGCAGTGAGCATGGAATGATGTTTGTAGACACACCACAGACGTGAAAGGAGAACGTATATGCACATATCTGATATAAGTCTCATATATCTGTGGCATGATAATGCATGAACCTTGGATCGGGTTCAGAAAACGCAGTGATTGTATGTTACGGAAGCAAAATACATGACACTTATACAGAGTCTCATGTCATTATATACAACAGGATGTCAATTATTAACACAACAAAGAGCATATAGGGCACAGAGTGTAACCAGGCTGTGTCAGACCAGACAAAAGGTGAGGTGCACATATTTACGTCTGGACCTCACAGCACCTCACAGCACCTCATAGACCCTCACAGCACCTCACAGTCCTTCACAGCACCTCACAACACCTCATAGACCCTCAAAGCACCTCACAGCACCTCATAGACCCTCACAGCACCTCATAGCACCTCAAAGACCCTCACAGCACCTCATAGACCCTCAGAGCACCTCACAGCACCTCATAGACCCTCACAGCACCTCGTAGACCCTCACAGCACCTCACAGTCCTTCACAGCACCTCACAGTTCCTCACAGCACCTCACATCACCTCATAGACCCTCAAAGCACCTCACAGCATCTCATAGACCCTCAAAGCACCTCACAGCACCTCATAGACCCTACAGCACCTCACAGAACTTCACAGCACCTCACAGCACCTCACAGAACTTCACAGAACTTCACAGCACCTCACAGCACCTCACAGAACTTCACAGCACCTCACAGCACCTCACAGCACCTCATAGACCCTACAGCACCTTTCATTCTCACCTCTTTGCATTGTTGTTTATCTACACAGTGACGCTACTTATTACAGAGTTTGTAGAAATCAGATGAGTTCCCATAAGAGATGTGGAAAAGAAAGAAAAATAAATGTAGTTAAAAATGGAGTTTGTAGCTAAATTATAGAAAGTGTGGAGAAGTGAGTGGCCTCCAGTGGCAGCATCCAGCACCTCCTCTTTTAATTACTGTCTTATCTAATATCACATGCCCTCAACACACACACACATTCACACACACGCACACACACTTGATTTCTTTCCATCTGTCTGCTTCTCTCTGAAGAGGAGGAGCACGTGGATGGCAGCGTACGCCAGCACACATTTAGACTGGAGCAAAAATAAGCTGCTTATAAAACCAAGAGACAGACAAAGAGAGAGAGAGAGAGAGAGACAGAGTTAGAAAGTGAGAGAGAGTGAGAGAGAGATAGTGAGAGTCTGAAACAGAGAGTCTGAAATAGAGAGAGTGAGTCAGAAGGAGAAAGAGACACACACGGAGAGAAGCAGAGACAGAAAGAGAGGGAGGCAGAGAGAGTGAGAGGGAGAGAGAGAGAGAGAGAGACATAAAGACTGACACAAAGAGAGAGACAAGAAATAAGAAATCATGGCTCCCTAAAGAGCAGAGAGCGTGCACACAGTGCAACAACACCACAGTGGAGACGGAGCTGCACTTTCTAACAGATTGTAACAAATTCAAGCACTTACGTGAAATATATTTCCAAAAATTTCAAATCACACATCACCAGTTCTCCTTTCTGCCCAACACTGACACACTGCCCATTCTGTTAGGAGGAATGCAGGAGAGCTGCGTTTTAGCAGGACAGTACGTAGCCTGCCACAAGCTGAGGGACAGTGATTGACCCACCCATAAACACACACACACACACACACACACATACACAGCCCTGTTTGTCTTAATTATTTATTTATTTATTTTTTTATTTACTTTTTTAAGATTGCCAATATTTGTATTAACACGTAATTTCTATTCTCCATGTTCTAACTAATTTGTTTGTTATTAATAACAGTTCTTCTCTTTCCTGTACTGCTGTGGCAATCCTGTACATGTATACGGCCATGCCAATAAAGCTTGTTGAATTGAATTGAATTGACAAGAACATAAAAAGAGGGATTCAATGAGAGAGAGAGAGAGAGAGAGAGAGAGAGAGAGAGAGAGAGAGATACAGACAGATGACAGCAATAGAGAGCGGTAGACAGAGAGATACAGTCAGAGAGAGAGCGGGACACAGAAAGACAGTCATAAAGAGAGAGGCAGACAGAGACAGAAAGAGAGGGAGAGAGAGAGAGAGAGAGAGATGTATGAATGTATAAGACACAAGTGCACAGCTGACAGTGTAAAATGCTGCAGAACTCACAGTATATGATTTAATCTGTTATTTTGGGCTTCAGCCTTTTCTTCTTTCTCTCTCGTGTTTGTATTTTTCGGGTCTTGTGGCTGAGTCAGTGCGTTTATCTGCATCCTGCATCCATCTTAATCCCATCTTCCTCTCCCAATCACTGCTCCAGACCAGGATTACTGCAACACACACACACACACACACACACACACACACACACTATAAGAACACAGCAGATAAGAGTCATGCAGTATTCTTGAGCAGGGAACATGAGCTTCTACTGAGTTACACAATACACATATTACAGTTTTTATCCCCATTAATATACAGTATATTAACCCCATGCGGGATTAATAAATCTTTGTCTTGTCTTTTCTTATCTTACCTTAAATACGTAAGAATACAGGATTAGTGTTTCTGATCAAGTTTTCGGTTCTTTATTTAAATCACTATATCGTGTTTGTACAGCGTAGTGGCTCGCGACGTAGCAGCGCCATCTTGTCAATTCAACTTTATTTATATAGTGCGTTTAACAATAGACATGGTCATAAAGCAACTTTATAGATATCCGGATATAGATTTCAATTTGTCCCTCATGAGCAAGCCAGAGGCGACTGTGGTGAGGAAAAACTCCCTGAGATGACATGAGAACGAAACCTTGAGAGGAACCAGACTCAAAAGGGAACCCATCGTCTTCTGGGTGACACCAGATAGTGCGATTATGAGTCATTACTCATCCACAGCTGTATGCTGTAGAGTCACACAGTGCTATACATGTCCTGATTATTTGGATTGGGTCAGTTTATCAGAGGGACTTCTGTATAAAAATATTTTTTTTACACGTCTCCTCAGTGAAAAGCGTCCATCTTGCGTCCAGACATCAATAAAATCACCGCACGGAGCAGCAAGTTTCTAGCGGGTTTCTCCGAACCTGGATGTTTGTGTCACGTGGTCATGTGATCACGCTTAATTCATAACATTGCTTCCGAGCAGTCGAATAGGCGCTGGAGTAGAGAAGAGACGCTGGCTCTTATTTCAGTTTGTGATGAACCAAAATTCATGACTCGAGAAGTGTTATATATGTGGGAGGGTACACGTGACGAGACTAAACACGGCAAGTAGCAGCAGTCAGACATCTGATCTGCGTAGAAAATCACAGACGTGTATCCAGAATAAAAAAAATCAGACGAGCGCTGAATTTGGTGGAAAACAGCAGGTAAATCAGCTTGTAAGAGGAGGATGGAGAAAAACACTGACATGGCCAGTTGGAAATAAAGTCACAGAGGAGCACTTTACTCCAGGACTTTACTCCCGTGTACATTTAATCCTGTCTGGATAGAGCTTATGAGCATCAGGGTCATTTTTGATTTCACTAGAATTTTAACTTTAAGTCTTTAATATCAAAGTGAAGTTATTCCCTGTTCAGTGAGCAGCTTGTGTTGTCTTGTTCAGTCTTGTATTGTTCTGTCTTGCCTTGTGTTTTTCTGTTTTGTCTTCTGTTGTTCTGTCTTGCCTTGTGTGGTTCTGTCTTGCCTTGTGTTGTCTTGTTCAGTCTTGCCTTGTGTTGTTCTGTTTTGTCTTCTGTTGTTCTGTCTTGTATTGTTCTGTCTTGCCTTGTGTTGTTCTGTTTTGTCTTGTATTGTTCTGTCTTGTATTGTTCTGTCTTGCCTTGTGTTGTTCTGTCTTGTATTGTGTTGTTCTGTTTTGTCTTGTATTGTTCTGTCTTGCCTTGTATTGTTCTGTCTTGCCTTGTGTTGTTCTGTTTTGTCTTGTGTTGTTCTGTTTTGTCTTGTGTTGTTCTGTCTTCTTCTGTCTTGTGTTGTCTTGTTCTGTCTTGCCTTGTGTTGTTCTGTTTTGCCTTGTGTTGTTCTGTTTTGTCTTGTGTTGTTCTGTTTTGTCTTGTGTTGTTCTGTCTTGCCTTGTGTTGTTCTGTTTTGTCTTGCATTGTTCTGTCTTGTATTGTTCTGTCTTGTTCTGTCTTGTGTTGTCTTGTTCTGCTTTGTCTTGGTCTGTCTTGCCTTGTGTTGTTCTGTTTTGTCTTGTGTTGTTCTGTTTTGTCTTGTGTTGTTCTGTCTTGTCTTGTTCTGTCTTATCTTGTCTTATTTTGAACACTTCAGATTACAGGACTAGTGTTGCAATTAGGAGTAGTGATTTGGGACGTGGTGATTCGGAACATAGCCAAACAGACGAGCTACTATTTTCCCACCACTAGCAGTTTGCTCGGAATTTAAAGGCTCTGCTCAGCCATTCCATCCAAAAATACTGATAATTACAGCAGAAGAGCAAACGTTAAGAAATGAGATACTCCGCGTATGTCCTTTTAAGGACATAATTGTGGCATAATTTATCATGATATCAATATTAAAATAATATTGTGATGATGCAATAAATCACAGTGAATTGGTACATTGTTACTGCAATGAACAATAGATCAAAAAGTGTCTGAAAATAGAAAGGAGGGCAAGAGAGAGCTTATGTAACGAGAGAGGGAGAGAGAGAGAGTGTGTGTGTATGTGTGTGTGTGTGTGTGTGTAAGTGAGAGAGAGCTCATAGTGCCAGTCTGAGCGGCTCAGTCCGAGTTCACGCAAGCTCCAGCGCTTCGCTATGCTTCAGCCATGCACATTTTACATTCCAACAGTGTCATCAGGTAAGAATCACAACACACACACACAAACACACAAACACACACACACACACACACAGACTTGTTCTCCACTGAGGGAACTCTTTGATGTTGAATTTTTAAGGTTTGTTAACTGTATGAGTAATATGGCATCAAGTCTAAGTTTTTTTCTTTTTTTTTTTTTCTTTTTAAGTAAATTGTGTGTGTGTGTTTGAGTGAGAGAGAGAGAGAGAGAGAGAGAGAGAGACGTCAGCCCGCATGGGGTCTCCCTGCTAATGGCAAAGTCATGTATCTCTTCCATTTAGATGTGAAATAATAATGATGTTTTCTGGAAAAACATCTCTCTCTCTCTCTTTCCTTCTTTTCCAAGCCTTTCTCTCTCTCTCTCTCTCTCTCTCTCTCTCTCTCTCTCTCTCTCTCTCTGAGATGTCTCAGATGTGCTGTACACGTGACAGGCTGTGATGGAGATTGTTGCCTGTCACTGTTGAAGCTCCATCCTGAGTCAGGGTCTGTCCTCTATAATGTGAAATCCAGCTTCAGGCTGTCAGACTGTGTGTGTGTGTGTGTGTGTGTGTGTGTGTGTGGGGATCTGGACGGGTTGTGTGGGGTCAGAAATGATTGACAGATACTGTAATGAAGCCAGAAGTGACAGTAAATATCTCAGAGAGTTCACTCAAGAGACAGCAGGACTCAGGAGAGAAGCTAGCACTGTTACATAATCTTATTCAATTTCAAATTTTATATTTTATATTTTATATATATATTTTTTTATTTTATGTTTTTTATATCTTCTGAGAATTTACTAAAAGTATCTAGTTATTTAGTTTCTTTCCATTTTGGCTTCTGGAATATTAATTTGGTTCCTAGACTGTTGAATATGTCAAGTTTTTTTTGTTCTTAGAATTTTATTTTATTTTATTTTATTTTATTTATGCTTTTTTTATTATTTATTTATATTTATTTATTTTTCATTTCCAGACCTAGACATAACTGTTAGTTTAGTTTATTTTAGTTCATTTGACATGTTTTTACTTTTTTCATTCCTAGACAATTTTAAATTATTTTATTTTAATTGTGTCCTTTTTTTGTTTTGTTACATTTTAATTCCTAGAATGTTTTATTTTAATGCCTTTCTTAAAAATTTTTTATTTTATTTTATTTTTATATGATGTTGTTTTGTTGTATTCTTATCCCTGGAACTATTTTATTGTAATACTGTTATTTTATTTTATTTTATTTTATTTTATTTTATTTTATTTTATTTTATTTTATTTTATTTTATTTTATTTTATACTGGTTTTTGTTACATTTTTATGCCTATAAATTTTTGTTTTGTTTTTAGTTTTTATTAATTTGTTTTCTTTTATGTTTTCTTGCATTTCTCAGTCTATTTAGAACTTTTATTAATTAATTAGTTAATACATTATTTATTTATATATTTGTTTTTTTTGTTTGTTACATTATATTATATACATTATATTACATTATATAGATTTTTTGTTCTTAGAATAATTAGCTTCCATTTTGGAGGTTTGGGAAGTTTTTTGTTATCTAGTACATTCTTCTGGCTCCTGTGTTTTGGTTCCTGGAACGTTCTCTTGGTTCTCAGAGCTTACAGTGTGGAAGTTCTCTAGGGGTTTGGGGAAATACAAATGTTTCTACACCGCCGAAAAAACATTTTAGATCAGAACTTTAAACATTTGTGTGATTTTTAATTAATGTTTAATGTGAGTATTGGGTCTGAGCAGCGTATTAACCAGGTTGTGGAGCAGACATCACGTTATTTGAACAGTGTTAGCTACGTAACATGTTTTCTGGGTGGAAAGTGAGGAAAATATATCTCTGTTTTACAAGAAATCCAAGAAAAATGAAATGTGGGTGAATCATGCATCAAGACAACATCCACATGCAGTGCTACTGCCATTTAGACAATTAATCAAGACCTTCTGACCGATCAGATTAGAAAATTCGACTTGGTGTTCTGTTGATTTGAGTTATGTACATGTACATGAATTTCTAGTTCAGGACTGACATTTAACTCGCATTGCTACCGAGAGGAACAGAAATCCTCCAGACTCTCTCCAGTCCTCCTGTGACTTTGAAAAAAAATCCTTTTCAGTTGTGTTGAATGATATTTGAAAGACGTTCTTACGGACACACTGAAATGTCAGCACAGCTGAAGTGGTATTAGTCTGTAATTTGATTTCTCTGTGGCTTTGGTGCACTCTGTGCTTCTGGGAACAAAGGTGGCATTTTGCGTTGTGTATAAGGAAGTGCGGAAATGCGCGCGTGTGTTTCAGTAAGCGTCTTGTTTTTATCATGCCGGCAATTTGGTTAGAGATCGTATCGAATTCAGACGAGATTCAATAAGGAATGGAGCAAGATGGAGAGACAGACCTTGGCTAGATTTCATTTGAAGGGAATTATTAGCATTTCTGAAAAGGATGCATGAAGATGCCAGCTGCAAATCACTCGTTCTAAAACGTTAGCATTTCTGTAACAGCGTCTTACACAGGGACGTGTGCGGTGAACGCAGCTCGTAAACGGAGTAGAAAACGTGTGTATTTGTTGTTATGCTGAGGTTTTCAATAAGGAGGTGTTTATTTCACTTTTTTTTTTTTGGAAGGAGTCTCCAGTGTCAGCGCCTTGTAACAGCCGGAGGTAAAGCTGTAGCTTTACGTTTTCTGACACTGTAAAAGCTTCCGCACAGATGTCTGCACTTTTTTTGGTTTCTCAGTAACACGACAAGCTGTGATTTTTGTCTTATTGACATCGAGAGAGAAAAAAAAAGAGAGGCTTGTGAGGGAACGACTGTTTACAGCTGCTTAAGCTGTAACGTAAGCGAGAACAGGAAATACTCTTTCCACTGATGTTCCACAGAATTAAATGTACATTTAAACCGATAAATAGAATGACGTCATGCTTTAATAAATGAAATTTTTTAACCATTGGCAAATCGCTGTACTGTAAGTGGAATAAAACACTTCAGGACATGCGGTTATAGGAAAATAATCAACTTCAGGGTGGTAACTTCGCTACATCACACCAACCCCATCGGTGGTGTAGGGAAATTAGGGGTAAAAAAAAAAAAAACAAACAATCAAAAGACTCATATGTGAGTCAACTCTCAAATTTCACCTAAAAGAGTCAACTCAGTGAGTCGACTCATTCATGAACGACTCGTCAGTAGTTCTTGGTCGCGTGTGGACAGTTCAGTAGAAGACGTACATACATCCTTTTTTTCCACATCCTTCAGTCACAGTGCATTCTGTGTGGATTATGTGTAACTTATTTCATTTTTTTAAACTGAATTTAAATCATGTACAATATTACAGAGAGCATTCACATCCTTATGACATCAGTTCTGTCATACCATCTTTTACGAGAGTGTGTGCTGGCATGCAGCAGAACAGTGTAGCTGCGTCATTAGAGCTGTGTGTGTGTGTGTGTGTGTTATGTAATCTGCTCGCAGCCTCATGAGAGAGTGTGCAGTGTAACACTGCTGTTGGCTTCCAGTCTGTGGACCTCTTTATTTCCTGAAGTGGCAGCGTTGTCATGTTAGTGGAGCTCTTAGTGCTGAGGGAGGACGAGTTAAGTGTTCAGGGCCGCTGCGGCGTGTGTGAATCGCACGTCGTTCATGTTGCTCTACTTGTGTTATAGTCTGTCTCATGTTCTGTCTGTTTCTTTGTCTCTCTCTCTCTCTCTCTCTCTCTCTCTCCATATGCAGGTGGCTCAATGGCCCAAAAAGGAAGAGGAAGAATAGTCAGTGTTCGGTGAAGAGCATGTCAGGTAAGAAAGACACGCCCACTTTTTCACTTCATGCACTCTGTTCACTCTGAGAAACGATTAAACACTTCAACATTAACACTCCCATAGAGAGCGAGTGTGATGTAACAGTGATGAGGAGAAACTCTGAATCAGTAAAGGGAAGCCGTCCTGTTCTCGTCAACTCCAGGTAGCGAAGTTTTGATGTTTAGCTCAGGATAAATTACAGAGTAAAGACGAACAGCTCGATGACTCAGTGCTGCTGCAAAATGCGCTCAAGATGCACCTGACGTTAATGTTCTGTCCAGAGGCGAGTGTATGGAGTGTAGCGAGGCAGGAAAACGCAATGGGCTTTCGATACGATGAGACAGCTATAGGACTACTGTCTGAAAGTGTCAGCGTTATATTCTGCGTGCTAGATGTAGCGCTAGATCACGTTTAAGCTACATCACGTAAGCTACAAACAGAAGCTGGGGTAAAGTGTTGGCCTTCATACTCTGTATATACTTCTAAAATAAACAAATCTATCAAAACAGTTTGAGCAAAAGGACAAACTAGGATTACAAGCTCCGAATATATTTTTATTTCCTAAGAAAAACAGGTTCTACTTTTCTTAAAAAAAAAAAAAAAAAAAATCGTAATATTCTACTTTCTATTTTTTTTCTGAAAAATATTTTTTCCTTATACAATATACAAAAGAGTCATTCTATTTTTATTTAAAAAAGAATAATTATTAATTAATAAAATATTTATTTTATAAACAGAAAATATTCTGTTTTTGTAATAAAAAAAGAAAAACAAAATTCTAAAGGGTCCATATTCTTTTTTTTTTTCTTAAAAAAAAAAAGTTTCTAAAGATTTTTTAAAGATTATATTTTTTTGAGTCTAAAGATTCTATATTCTGTTTTTATTAAAATATTCTAAAGTTTCTTTTTTTTTTTTTCTAAAGATTTTTTTTTTCCAAATAATCCGTTAAAGGTTCGACATAAAAGGTGTGATTTTTTTTAAGCAATGATTCTGAAGATTCTACATTCTATTTTATTCTAGAGTCAATTTTTCTAAACAAAAATTCTGAAAAAGATTCTAAAGAAAAAACTACATTCTATTATTAATTCTGTTTTTTCTAAAAAAGACTCTACATTCTATTAAAACTTTCTGTTCTACTGTTAGATCAATTTTCTATTTTTTAAAAAAGGTTTCTCTTTAAATTCTACATTCTACTTTTTCCATTCTGATTTTTCTGAACCAGATTCTAAAGATTCTATGCTGTTTTTTCTAATAAAAGACTATATATATATATATATTTTTTTAAAGAATTTATATATTCTCAATTTGACTTTGAGTCGTTGTCTTTAATGTCTATTATGTACCACCACTTTGCCTCTTTCTATTAAGAGGTGCCAATAATTCTGAGACTGACATTACTTCAAACCTCCAGAATAATGCGACACACACCCTGTATGGCAGAGCGCTGAGCGTGTACACACACGGAACTGCACCAGTGCGTCACATGTGAGACGAAAACACCTGAAAACACCGTGTTTCAGTGGGAACATCGCGGTTTCTCTTTACACCTCCTCCTGCTGCGCTCAGCTCCTCACCTCCGATCACTTCTCCGTCAGCCTGAGGCAGGAAGATGACACTATAGAAAAGACCAGAAACAGGCTCGGAGGAGAGATGCAGATCATTCCGGGACAGAAAAACGAGAATCCGTGCCTCATCCTGGAATTCCGAGAGTGTGAAAGAGCGTTGAGGGAAAGAAAAAAAAAATAAAGAAAGGAAGGGAAAGTGACAAAATGAGAAGATGACAAAATGGAAAGAAGTGAGGTGACACCGACTGTAAAACTGCAAATCTCATATTTCAGACATGCCAGTGGAAAGACCTGTGTGTGTGTGTGTGTGTGTGTGTGTGTGTGGACATGTTCCAGCTAATCTCTCATTACATGTACGATACCTTATGAAAGCCTCATGCTGGAGTTTTTGTACCAGCTGACATCATTAAACACTTCACTGCGCCCCTGATTCATTCGTTTTTATTTAAAAGCTCATAACTCGTGCATGTGTGTATGTGTGAGTGTGTGTGTGTGTGTGTGTGTGTGTGTGGATGGCTCTGGATCATTACGGATTCACTCAGTAACTCCTTCATTGATTTTTTATTATTTTTTTTTTCCTGCAGTCCAGGCACCAGCAGAGTTTATACCTGCTCTGTGTAGCATCGTCTTCTCCTTGTTGTTGCGTCTGAGTGGAGGTTAAAAGGCTTTAATGTTGTTTGTGTAGCCTCACACACACAGACACACAGACACACACACACAGATTCAGGATACACACCTGCTTAGTGTTTCCAACCGTCCACTGATGTGTACGTCGTCGCTGGAGCATACTCTGCTTTATATTTCATTAGCAGCAGTCGATAGGCCATTTCCTGCGTCTGCATTGGATTCTTCAGTACGGGAAAAACAGTTTGTTCTGTCCATGCCGGACGCTGAAGGACAGACGACACAGACACCTGGCTTCTGAGAAGCGAAATTGGAAAAGCTTTAAGCGTTCATGGATTTTTATTTATATTTTTAGTAGCCCAATCTTACTCTGCGCTTCTACCGAGATGATGATGCGGCCATTTTGTTGTCGCTGTGTGTGTGTGTCTGATGTGAAGTGTTTATTTAAAAAGCATGTCTTAAACAAGAAGCGAAGTGTATCGCAGTGACATTCCTAGCTTCTCAGCGATTCGAGGCTTTTATATTTGACTCAGAGCTTCATTTAAAGCAAGATTCGCGTACGATTTAAACATGAGCCAGCGTTAAAAATCTTAATCTAAACACCGAGTCCGTGCGACACCGCTTTGTTTTGCTGAAATGAAAAAGAAAAGCGGCTACTGAATCGTTCAGTGAGGAATAAAACGCTGCGTGTTGTGCTGTTATAGGAATCTGATCAATGATAGAGTGGTGTGATGAAGCAAAGTTACTGTTATTATCCCCAATTTTTTATTTTTTATTTTCATATATAAACAGCATGTCCTGAAGTGTTTTATTCCTCAGCAATTTGTCAATGATTACAATTTTTTATTTATTAAAGCACATGTTGTACTTTTTAATCTGTTTATAGCTACATTTTATGTTAGAATGTCTGTGAAACAAAGTTATTTCCTGTTATAAACAGTCGTTTCCGCACCAGCCTCTCTGTTAATAAGACAAAAACAAAAAAAAAACACGGCTTTACCGTGAAACTGTTTACCGAGAACAAGTGTAAACTCTTCTGTCCTGAAGACGTCGGGAAATTGAACAGTACAGCTTCACCTCGGACACTGGAGGCTCCTTCCTTAAATGCTAAACAAACATTTATGGAAGGAGTCTCCAGTGTCGGAGGTGAAGGAACCTTTTCGGCAAAGGAAACTCTCTGTTGTTTCTCGGGAACATGACAAGCTGTGTGTTTTTCTCCTTTCAATTCCAAAGAGAGAAAACAGAGAGGTTGGTGAGGGAACGACTTTTGTTAAATAGCTGCTGTAACACAAGTCCGAACAGGGACTAACTTTTCTTACAACATTAAATGTAACCAGAAATGGTTATAAAAAGTATAGTGTCATTGATTAATCAAAAAAAAAAACATTTTTAGCAAATTGCTGTGGTATAAGAGGATTAAAACATTTTTTAGGATGTACTGTTACAGGGAAATAACAGCAGAAACAAGTAGAAATATGTTTTTATATGTTGATGATAATCTCATGATGTTATTTTCTTTTGACGTAATTTTGTAAAATGTTTTGCTAACAAGTCTTTTCATCAGACATTGTGTTATATCCATTAACAGTCCAAATGTCTCTCTTCACTCGCTGGCTCTGACTGAAAGCTTAGATTTGTGTGCAAACATCACGCTCTGTGTCCTGTAGTAAACCGATACCGAGGCTTATGATGTCATTGTTTTACTTTAACGCTTGGAACATTTCCTACACAGCGAAATGTTTATGCATCGCCACCAGCCTGCGATACGCTTCAGGGCTTCGTGTTCAGTTGTTGGAAGCAGTTCAGGTGTTTGTACAAACTAGTTAAGACTGCTCTGTGTGTGTGTGCGTGTGTGTGTGTGTGTTAACTCCGCCCTGTTTTCTGTGCTTTAGGGTACATCCCGAGTTATCTAGAGAAGGATGAGCCGTGTGTGGTGTGTGGAGACAAAGCCACTGGCTACCACTACCGCTGCATAACCTGCGAGGGCTGCAAGGTGTGTAAATACACAAACACAAACACCTATATACTATATATTAAGGGCTGGCTGATATTATGATATAATACTAATAATTTAATAAATTATGAATATCTTATATTACATTTTTATGTTTTGCCATTTTAATTACTACTTTTTATAGTTTATATATATATTATATATATATATAAAATTTTACAATATAAATCTTTAAAAATGGTATAAATGTTTTTATGTTAAATATTATGTTTGTTTTATATAAATCATATTTATTTTAAAATATATATTTTAAATATAAAAAAATAAAACATAGTATATTTTTGTAGACATTAAATATCACACTTTTTTTTTTTTAAACAAAAATCCAACACTAAATATCAAACCCAAAACCTAAATATCATAAAACATATCATGTAACATACAAATGTCCAAGCAAATGTCCTAATTTTTTCACATGACTATATATATATACACACACAAATACATCGCGGAGGCTTATGTGACACAAAAGTTTAGTGGAAAGAGCCGGGCCTTGCAGTTGTCAGTGAAAGACAAAGCTGTTGACTCTATTGTATTTTACAGCCCTGTATTTGGCCCAAGGTCAGTGGATCGAAAACCATTCACCAAATTACAAATTGAGAATAGAGAACAAAAAAAAAAAAAAAAACGGAGACGGATGAACTGTAGAGTTCCATTTCTGGTCTTTTCGCTCCAAGGTTAAATGGTGCGCACAAGAGGACGGTGCTCGTGTGGGAATACGTGTAATTTCTACCCTATATTTAAAAGCGTCCTTCATTATTGCTTGTGCTAAACCATCCGTTCCTAAATTTCCCAAAGCCCTTTGAATCCATATGTCGAGGAACTCACGTGGCGTCGTTTTTTCTCCCTGAGCAGATATCATGGAAACAGTATGAAATGAAGCATCGCTCTTAAACCAGCATGAACTCACACGTGAAGGATCTGAGTCGACTTCCCTTTATACGTTTCCACTGTCATATACAGCCTCATTAAGCTGAGTCTCCGTGCTGGTCAGCGTGTGTTTATGGGGTGCTTAAAGCATAGTCGTGGCAGCCACCGAGCCTTAAACTCAATTCCCAGATGAAAATAAAAGAGCCGTCTAATATAGGACCTACAGCATTTATAGAACATGAGGCTGAGGATAAATGAATAATGGCTGGAGCTGCCTCCTCCATTATAAATTAGTCATTAAGCAGCACATTGGGCTCAGCGTTTCTTTTACCCGGACTTGTAGACAGTATGATGAATAATATGGCACCTGATTATAGCGTATTCTTTTTCCAACCTTTTCTCTTAGCTTCAAAGTCATAACGAGGCAGAAGTAAGGTTCAGCTCTGTGTTTTAATAATGCTGACATTTTACCAGATAAACCTGTGATTTTTTTTTTATTAGTTTTTTATTGCGGTGTTTAAAGGCCCAGATCCAGATCTACACTTGGCCCAAACCCCTACCCAGGACCGTGTTTAGGGGTGAGGTTAATAATTGCGGGTTTTCTTTCACACAGTAGAATTCCTTCCTAAACGTAAACCGATTACGCAATTCCATACGTCAGTTTTGTGCGTGCGGGTTTGTAAATTCTGTTTATTGTTTTCCTTTTGCACACTTAAGCAGGGAAGAACAGCACTTTTTGGATTGTCATCGAGTAGGAATACCTCCAACTGAGGAGCCGCTCTCGTGTAAGAAGATCGTTAGCTATGTAGATTTTTTGCGATGCTGTCTGTGCAAGTACTCGCACAACAAACGAAGGCCGGAATGTGCTTTCTCCAAGATCCTGCCTATGCTACGTCACAGGGTAGCGCAAACACTCAGAGGAAAGCACTAAATTTCCTCTTCTGCATATGTGAGGTCCCAGACGCCTGCGCATGGTTAGTGTTGCTCTGATTGACAGGAGAAAGAGGATGCTCCTCCCACCCAGAGAGCACGGCTAATTCTGATCTCTTGACTCCCAGCCAGGGATGACTGAGGCATCGTCGTGATTCAGGCTTACAATCTCTGGATGATAGGGGAACACTCTTTCTTTCTTTCTTTCTTTCTTTAATTGAAAGATGCATTTCTATATCTTTTTTTCTGTGTAATACACCTAACCACACAATTTTCCTTATGTTTAGGTTACAAAGTATATTTGCCGTATCGTTGCTGCAGATTTGGTCTTAAATTCCAATTGAAGTGGCTTTGAAAAAGTGTTAAAAAGTTTTCAGTGTAACTCGATGATTCCTCTAGACACCCAGCTGTCATACCTACTCTGTCTGCTGTCTGATATTTATCCTATATTTAACTCCAGACTGACACACACACACACACAACTGTCACCTTGCTGTCATCTGATCAGCTGTGACATGTCTTGATTTTCTTGCTCTCTTATTTGATCTCCACATGTTTTTGTGTGAGTACAAGTTTAAGTCACAGAGTCAGTGTCTCAGATTGAATGCCATCGTGATGACAGCGCATGTTTAGCTACGGGCTAGAAAAGAAATGAGCAGGCGTCAAACTGTGTCTCTGTCTTGCTCAGGGTTTCTTCCGGCGCACCATCCAGAAGAACCTGCACCCGTCGTATTCCTGCAAGTACGATGGCTGCTGCATCATCGACAAGATCACACGCAACCAGTGCCAGCTGTGCCGCTTCAAGAAGTGCATTGCAGTGGGCATGGCCATGGACCGTGAGTCACAACACACACACTTAAAAAAATGTAATACAGTGGCTGAGAAAATGCGTACAGTATGAGGGTGAACACGTAGAGCATATGTTGTAAATAATAAATACAAAATTAAGTATAAGTAGTAGTATATGTACTTTTTCGGAAACCTTGTGGATTGGGGTGGGGGGGCGCAAACATTTCACTTCCAGAAAAAATAATCTTAACTATTTAAATACGTGGAGTAAAGTAGAGTATTTTACTCCTGAACCCAAACTAGTTACAGTTTCAGAGGATTTGTAGTTTTGTATGTTAGCCATGATATCACAGCGATGGTGAATTCTCGAATCTGATTGGTCAGAAGGAGCGGATTCATTTTCTATAACAGGCTCTGACAGCGTTTGTTGTTACTATAGAAATACTGATACATAACAAACACAGAACTAACGCTGTTATAGAAAAATTAATCAACACCTTAATCGAGTAATTAATTCAGCAGGGCTGTGGTGTAAAGCAAATTGCACAATAAAATGGAAAAATAACAATCACTCTGGTAAAATAATTAGATTATATACAGAATCGTCAGCAGTGTCAGTGCTGTTAGGATACCAATGGCCATTTTCATTGGAGTGAAGAAAATTTAAAAATCTGTGATTAGATTTGTGGTTATGTTTTATGCATTTTGTGTTCTCGAGTTATTATTTCTCTCGAGTCAAATTATTTTCACTTTTTCTCTCATGCAACCTTCTCAAGGTTAAGCTCTACTCTCAAATGAAAACTCAGAATGCTCTGAAGAGCTAACAACTTTAATAAAAGTATAAAGGTTTTTAATAAAAATAAATATATACAGTATTGTGCAGAAGTCTTAGGCACATGGACAGCATTACTGTAAAGCAAAGACACCTTTAAAAATGGAATTAAATGTTTCTACATTAACAAAAATCGACTATAAAGAGCAGTAAACAGTAATAAACTAAACCAAGTCAATGTTTGGTGTCAAAACCCATTGCATCACTACATCAGTACACTTTCTGTAGTTTTATGAGAATATTTGCTGGTCAGTTTTTTTTTTTTTTTTTTTTTTAACAGAACCTGAATATTTTTCTGTAACATTTAATTTTAACATTTAAGACTTTTGCACAGTACTGTATATATATATTTTTTCCATTTGGCAGAGCTGAAGTGAAGCTTGTTAGCCAGATCAGACACTGAGATTGAATTCAGCTGGGATATATCACACTAAAAAAAAAAAAACAACAACAGAAAAACAGATGTGGTGGATTATATTTCCGCATGTTGAAGGAGGACACAAGTCAGACAGAAACCAGGAAAACAAGCAAGGGTCTAAATCAGGAAAATGTGCAACTAGGAAACAGAAATCAAGGCTTGGACTTAATCAAACAAAATCGCAGTACGACTTCGCAAAGAACACTGACACACAGAACAGGTGAACACAGTCAGGGAGCAAACCAGTGACGTGTCAGGGTGAGGTACGGGCGAAAACAGAAACAAAAAAGCGTGGAGAACTTAAAACAAAACACAGGAAACAAACAAGTTTGCTTGTAATGCGAACATCTGGAATTACTTCATATAGGTAGAGACCCACCATATTCACTTGATATCATATTGATAAAAGAGTTTGGTGTATAACACTATTATTATTATTATTATTATAGCTTCATATATAATTGTAAGTAGAACCCCGAATGCATTACTTATTTTAATTTAAAAGTATAAAATAAATTTGGAAAGTGGTTTCAGCGACTGACCGGTTCCTCTTCGGTGTAATATGACTGAATGTCATCATTAACCCTCTACCATTCCTCAAATTCACCTACAAATCCTTAAAGTGTCAAGTTCTCTGTCAAGATTTCTGTCTCTTAGCCTCAGGCTGTTTTACACACTGTAACCAGTTTTACATCTCCAGCTGCTGTGTTTTCTCCCTTTAAAGAGAATTAGTAACTTTTCATCCTCCAGCAGCCGAGGGAATTGTACAATCTGTGCTGAAGATTTATGAAGGAAGTTGTTCCTTTTCCGGGAGTCTTTCCGCACTTAAAGAAACCGCAGAGTCGGTTCTCTGCAGATCTCCTGCCTGCTTTTGTAGCTAAACTGCAGTCACTGACTCTGTTCTCGATCAGGACCTGGATCTGCGCTGGATCTCTGACCGTCTGCCAGTGTCTCGTCTTTAAAGCTCAAGTCTACAGCTGGATTTGTTCACTGATGTCTACAGCACTTAGAAGCTCATCTTTCATCCGCTCCCTGTCCTTATTTTTCTAGTCATAATAGTCATATTACACTTTTTTTTTTTCCCTCAGTGTGCAAAATGCTGCTTGGGTTTTATTGGAACCACATTTTCCAGCTCATCAGGCTGGTAGTAATTTCTGACTTTTTCACGTCCTTATATATTTAACACCTCCGGAAAGACTTGATATCTGGGGTGCAAAGGCAGCTAAAAGATCATCGACTACACAGACAGCATGAGCAATGAATTTATAAAACAGATAAATTTGTCAATTTAAATTTAATTTTTTGAACACATCACATCCCAAGTAGGGGTGGGTGACAAGGCGAAAATATTACATCATGATAATTAAAGACTTTTTTAGGGTTATTAACAGATAGTACAAAAAAATTACTAGTAAAACAATTAACACAAGACACTACAGGTAGAAATGACAATTTTGTTCACGTAAATAGTTTTTTTTTTTCCCCAGATATTTGGATAAATTGAAGCAGTAACACATCCTCTCTTAAGCTGTAGTAGTAAAAGTAACTAATATAGCTGATAACTGATTAACTGATATCGTAACTCATATGAAGCCTACCACTGCCTCTTTGGACGCTGTTCCTTCACATCTATTTAAAAAGGTTTGGGATGCCACTGGGCCTAGTGTTCTGACCATCATTAATTGTAGCCTCACTAGTGGAACTGTTCCATCAAAAAGCCTAATCTGGACCAGACCTCTTTTAATAATTACAGACCAGTCTTGAAATTGCTGTTTAGAGAAAGTGGTCTATTCCCAGCTGTCTTCACGCTTGTGTGAAAATGACATTCTGGACAAGTTTCAGTCAGGTTTTAGGGTGCGTCACGGCCCTTATAAACTGACTAATGACTTACTGCTTTCACTTGATTCTAGCTATTATGCCATTTTAATCATACTTGACCCCATTGCTTTGTTTTTTGGTACAGTTGATTACAGCATTCTTTTAGATAGTATTAATCTTGCGGCAGGGATTCAGGGTAAAGCATTAGACTGGTTTTCGTCCTGTCTAAAATAACGTACATTTTCGGATCAGATGGGTAAATATACATCATCTTCAGCTCCTATTGCTTATGGTTTAGCCCAAGGCTCCATTTTGGGCCCTGTTTTTTTTTTTTTTTTTTTTTTTTTCTGTTTTGTTTCTTCCAGAAACATGGAATTGCGTATCATTGTTATGGTGACGATACCCACTTGTACCTACCTCTGAAGGCTGGGGATAACCATTCTTTAAATATCCTCTTTGGTTGCATTAAAGATGTCAAGTCATGGCTAGCAACAAACTTCCTCCAGCTAAACAAGAATAAGTCCAATGTAGTCATTTTTTGGGCCTTCTGAGAGCATTCAAATTATTGGTGACAACTTGAGGCCTTTTTTCTCTAACCTATCTAACTGCACTAAAAGCCTCGGGGTCATTTTTGATTCATCCCTCAAAATCGACAAAGAAATAAACACTGTTGTAAAGAGTAGCTTTTATCAGCTGAGACGTAACGCCAAATTGAAATCAATCCTCATGTTTAAGGATTTGAAGATTTTATTACACCATGCCTTGATTATTGCAGTTCCCTTTACATGGGATGTAGTCAGTCTTCGCTTTCCAGTCATGACATCTCTACATTTTATTCTGGTCAAGCATAGAATCGATTTTAAAACGTTACTGTCTGCTTTTAATGCACTACATGGTCTGGCTCCACGGTACATCAGCGCTATGATTAGTCCTTATATTTCAGAGTAAGAACTATTTATTTAGGAATTTAAATCTTGCCTTAAGACCCAAATTTTCTTCTTGGCATATGACTGTGTCTAACCCTTGGTATTTTACGCAATGTGTCCACTTAGTCATTTTAATAAGGGGATTTATACTTTGTATATTTTATTATATTTTTGTGTGTTTTTGTTTGTCACAGCAGGTAAGTGGAAGTGGATGCAATTGCATGGAGAGTTTGTTAAACAGGTAAACAAATCCCCTCGAGCAGGCAGAATAGTAGTCAATAAACAGGAAATGGATCAGGCGAAGTGCAAACAGTACAACCCGGGCAAAGAAGTCCTTAAATACTGTGGGTGGTGATTGTGTACGGGTGTGTGTGTGTGTGTGTGTGTGATTAGAATTCGGGTGAGTGTGAACGTGACCAAGTCCGTGCATGTTGGGAAGTGTAGTCTTCGTCGGCCATGTTAGTAGGCCGAGGTGTGTCCTGGGAAAGTGAGTTCTCTGCGGGTGCAGGGATTGACCTGACATTATTACCCTGTCTTGTGCTGTAATGTTGATGTGCCTTTTTAATCTCAGTGCCTCTCAGCTGTCCAGCATTTTTGTCAGCTTCGGCTGTTTTAGATGTGCTTTAGAACTAAAATTGAAATTAAAATAGAAAAATATCAAAATGCAACAGAAAAAAATTTTTTATTTCACTCTTTTAGTCCACTCACAACCACCCCATTACCTGAAACTTTGAGGAAGGCTTTAAGCTCCGCCCACTTCACAATCATTTTTTTTTGCATTCATGAGATTTTACATGTTGTATTACTTCCTATCCTTAATTACATAATTAGTTCAGAAGAATTTCCCAACGATTTTGATTATTATTAGATTTGTTCTTGGATTTGATACTGAAATATGGCATAATATATATTTTTTTCTTGAATAAACAATAAACAAAGGATTATCTAGTAAACCTTTATGTATTTTTTCTCTCTCGAGAGTGTCTTACAGTGAAATAAATATTTTACTCATAATATCATCCAAACAGTTTATGCGTATTTAATCAGACTGAGCTTTGTTTATGTACATTAAAGTATTAAAGTAAATACAAAAAGAAAATATATAAGAAGTAAGAATATCAGCAATCAACTGCCAAAAATTCACTGTGATACCTGTTACACCTGTACTGTCTTGACTTAATTAAATAAATTAAATAAAGAAGGTGTTCATTTAGTACATTTAGTAGCTCACCTGCTAATTAGTCTTTAAAACAGCTATAATTAACACTTATTAAATATAGCTGTTTTACGCTCTCAGGTTACTTTCACATGAGGCGTTCTTTTGTACAGTTAAAGCACCTGCTGTGCTGATATATGGGGAAAAAAAAAAAAAAAAGGCTCCGCTGTAACAATGTCTCATTGGATTGCATGTAAAATGTGCACTGCGAGGTTTTAAATATGACTCTTATTATTACTTTAATTTTCTTTAGCTGAGCCTTGAACCCAATCATACATGCTGACACTCGTCCTGCCTCTCTGTGCAGTGGTTCTGGACGAGGCGAAGCGAGTGGCCAAGCGGCGTCTCATCGAAGAGAACCGGGAGAAGAGGAAGAAGGAGGAGATGGTGAAGACCCTCCAGAACCGGCCCGAGCCGACGGGTACGGAGTGGGAGCTGATCCGCATCGTGACTGAGGCTCACCGCCACACCAACGCCCAGGGCTCACACTGGAAACAGAAACGCAAGTTCCTGGTAAGGAGACTTTCCTCAATGAGGTTCTTAGTGTGTCCTCTTAGAACTTGTTGGAAAAAGAAGGAGCGTATTTTTCTATAGGAGATGGATTGCTTATTGAAAAGTGACAAGTTGCAAAATAGCCCAAATGTATCAGATGTATTAAAAATAAAATACTAAAACACTGCAACCAAAAAAAAAAGAAAGACACAAACTAGCAAGCAGTCAAAAATACAGCGAAAGGAAATAAACTTTCACACCTATTCGCCTTAGATGTGTGTATTTTTATTATCCGATCTGTGTTCTCCTTGTTTTTTTATTATTTTTATTCTAACCTGTGTATATTTTAGGCACCAGCTGGACAGTGTTAGCATGCTAGCTAAAGCACAGGTCAATAAATATACACACTGAGGGCGAACAGATGCCACAGATGACTCTCTATCTCTCACGCGGTCATGCGATCTCTGGCTACACAACTTTACAACTGGGTAACAACGAGAATAAATCAGCTGATAATTGTCAATTAAAAAAAGTGTTCATTTACTACCGTCCAGTCAAACTGGAGAATGACTAAATACCTTGGATAAATGGATAAAAATAGCTTGGGTAAAACTCCATCAGTGCAGTTTCCTCTTACACTGCAGTAGTATACACTCCCTGAAATGTCTGATATACTTTGTTTACGTTGCACACTCACGTTCTCATCTGATTGGCTGCAGCTCCGGCCTGTCACCTGTCACATATAGCTAGGCTTCTTTCATGCTTAAAGTTGGGCCAATATGATGTTTAACGAATTTGAGCTGGCATATAACGCATGTTTACATTTTTTTATACACCCCTGACACAGCTCTGTGAATTACTGTTAAAGCAGCTCAAGAATATCAAATTATAGAGAATTTGATTCTCCGCTGACTGAATAATCATTTCTTTTGTTTCTAACAAAAAAATGACACACTATAGCTTTAATGAAAATTAAAACTGCAAAAATACTATTAAAACAGATATATTAAAAATAAATGAAAAGGTACAACTGTACAAAAAACAGAATTATTGGCTCTAAAATTAACTAAAATAAAATGTTATAAATCAAAGCTAATTAAAAATCTTATTTTTTGGGTGACGAAACATAAAGATAAAACTATTTTTAAGCATCCTGATGCATCATGATATCATTTATCAGTCATGTCAAACACTAAGTTTAATGTATTTCCTCCTACTTTTTGATTTTTCATTAACGAAGGAAAAACCTTAGATAAAAGTCTCACCGTGATATTTGTGAGACAGTGATGTCGATCGTGATGTGTGTATGAATACATTAGTTCCCATTTCACTCTGCTCCACACTGTGTGTGTGTGTGTGTGTGTGTGTGTTGCTCATTATGCCACTCTGCTCCATTTTGGTTGACTTGTGCTGATACGGCGAGTGAGGTCTTCATTGCGTGCCTCACTCTGTGTCTCTGAAGAGGCAGTGAATAAAAGCCAGGAAAGGCAGCTTGAGCAACAGATGTGCAGAGAGAAAACTGGAAAAGCTTAATCTCCAGAGGAGAGAAAGGTGCGCTGTGTAGGGAAGAAAAGAAAGAAAGGATGGATGTTAAATGAGATTCCACGGAATTAATAGTTTCATTTCCCCTTCACGTCGGCAGTAATGTAACCACCCTGCTGTTCACCCTCGCACACACACGGACACCTCCTGAGGCTTTCTAAACCTAATATGAGTGCTCCCAGTCCGCAGATTAACGCGGAGTTGTGAAAACGAGAGAGAAAGTGAGGGTAAGAGGAAGCCATTTTCTCCTTCCAGCTGAGAAATCCTATAAAACAGCCCATAAAGTATCTTAGACTTCATATAGAACATTTACAGCGTGCATACATCAGCTATAAAACAGTCGAGTACTCATGTCACTGACTGACTGATCTCTGCTTTCTCTGTCTCTCTCTGTCTCTCTCTCTCTCTCTCTCTGTCTCTCACTTTCATATACAACACTTACAGCACTCAGATACATTAGCAGTAAAACAACCGAGTATTCACAACACTCTGACTGACTGATCTCTGCTTTCTCTGTCTGTCTGCCTCTCTCTCTCTCTCTCTCTCTCTCTCTCTCTCTCTCTGTCTCTAACATCCACATCCTCTTCCTGTCTTCCTCATTCACAGAAGGGACATGGTAAATAATAAAACTCCTTGCCTAAAGGTTCTGTGTGTGTGTGTGTGTGTGTGTGTGTGTGTGAGTCAGAGCTCAGTGGTGAAAGAGTGGAAAGACCACAAGAGAGTGCCTAATAGGGGAACACCCCCCTGTGCACATACACACACACACACACACACACACAAGCACGCCACATGCTCGTAAAAGCTTACCCAAACTCGGTCGTAGGACACACGGTCTCTCCAGCCAATCCAAACACAAATCCGGCTTAGATTAAGGAAGCACGCTGTAAAAGTTCCTCAGAAGCACTGAGAGCCTTCACCTCTGCCATATTCCCTTTTTTTTTTTTTTTTTTTTTTTTTAAATCAAAACACACGGGAGCACCAACTGAATTTAAGAGCAGCTGTAAAACATGCTGTAAACTTTAATTCATATCACACCAGTGACATTACGGAGCCATAAAGCCAACCACTTCTTTATTTACATGAGTTTAACTTGTGAGTTTAACTTCCTTCCTTCCTCTCTCTCTCCCTCTCTCTCTCTCTCTCTCTCTCTCTCCCTCTCTCATACATACACACAGACTTTCTCACATTAATGAAAGCTGTAAACACAGTGCTTCCTCTCCAAGTGGCCTCAGCTGTACTGTAAATGCCCACCATGCTGATTTTCTTCTGTATTTGTGCCTTTTGTTTTTCTTTTCCTTCGCTCAGCAGGTGTACACTTTCTCAATTCTGATTGGTCAGGAGGTGTTGATTCATTTTCTGTAACAGCTGCTCTGACAGAAGTGCAGCTGCAAATTCAATTCAATTCAATTCAGTTTATTTGTATAGCGCTTTTTACAATGTCATTGTCTCAAAGCCGCAAATCACAGGTTTATATTAATGCGCTCATTCTGAAACGTTATTGTATGATCTACGATTCTTAATAAAACACGTTATTTAACATAGATGGATATTCATTTATATGGTGAAGTTTTCTGTAAGGAGATGTTTATTTAACGTTTATGGAAGGAGTCTCCGGGTATGGAAGGAGTCTCAGCGTAACAGTCACAGGTAAAGCTGTATTTTTAACACTTCAGGACAGAGGAGTTTACACTTTACATGACAGGTTTTTATTACAAGCAAACACCTGATAGTCAATTGAACCATTTTAAAGACCATATATATAAATACAAATATATTGCAAACCACAACCTTTTCTCCATTTAGGTTACTAAAAGTGCCATTTTCAAAAGCTGGAAGAAGTGAAAACTGATGGCGTTTTATATTTAATATATCAAAACTTTACCAAACTCACTTTTACAAATTACGCCTCGAGCCTTACAACGTGTGTGATGCGTGGGTAAGCGTGTATCAGTGCTAGTTAGAGCGCGCTCAGTGCTCAGCCCTGACTCCAGCTGTTGGCAGGCAGCAGCTGCAGGGGATTGTGGGACGTTGGAGGGGCCACTGCAGTGCTGGCTCTCGTCCCATTGCGGATCCAGAGGCTGATTAAAGCCATGCCTGTTGTGTGTCTCTCTCCTCCCCCACTCCCCACCTCCATTCCTCTACAATCTGTCTTTCTCTCTGTACATACAGCCACAACGTCGACTCGTTCCCTCACGTATCATCCGTCTAGTTGTGTCCATCGAATGCACATGGACTTTCGTGATTAAAGATATCGTCATTCCTAATAACTGTAATGGATGCACGGCTCTGAGGCGATGAACGGCGTATTCCTGGTACGCATGAGTGAACACCGGGGGACCTCACTGCTGATTTTCCATAGCCACTACCGCTCGCTCTGACTTATCGTCCTTCCTGAAGCCGAACACAGCGGCCATTGTGCGGATATAAACCAGCAATCAATCACTTCTAACTGCTTTCTGAAGAAAAGAGCTGAACAATCCCACAGTCCCAAGCTCTAGGTTCCTGATTTACACCTTTTCCTAAAATACATTCTAAAATAACGTGCCATCATGTTGCACGCAATGTACTAGACTGGACTCAAACCGTACCTCATGGTGGAAATTACTTCTCTTGTCATGATGAATACAGTGGCATACATGATGATGAGGTCGAGTTCCTTTAAAAACCTAAAAGATTTAACTGTGTTTGTTTCACAGAAACCACAGATGTGGACATTTTGGCCACTTTATTAAGCAAAACTGGGCATATCTAAGAAATCAAACACCTGGAGGTGTGCTGTTATAGAAAAATAATCAGTAATGTGGTGATGTGATGAAGCAGAGGCACCGTTATCACCTGGGGTTGATTATTTTCCTATAACAGCACATCATGTTCATGTGTTTTATTCGACATTCGACATGTCGTACATGACAATTTGCCAATGATTACTTCTCTGTTTAAGTGTGCCACTTGTTATATACATTGGAAGGAGTCTCCGGTGTCAGTGCTTTGTAAAGGTCAAAGGTCAGAAGTTTTCCAGCACAGGATAGGAGAGTTTACACCTTCCAGGTTCTCTCTCTCTCTCTCTCTCTTTTTAAATTTTATTTATTTCTTTTTTATTCAAGAGGAAAAAGGGAAAAAGAGGAAAAAGAGAGGTTGGTGAGGGAACAACTGTTTATAGTTGCTATAACATAAGTGAGAACAGGAGTTAACCTGCACAACATTAAATGTAACTATAAATGGATAAAAAAATGTCATTTTTTAATAACTAAAAATTCACATTGTTTGCAAATTGCCGTAGTATAAGAGGAATAAAACACTTGATGTTCTGTGCTAAATGTTGGTCTCTGATTACTGTGTGTGTGTGTGTGTGTGTGTGTGTGTGTGTGTGTGTGTGTTTGACCAGCCTGAAGACATCGGCCAGTCGCCTGTAGCCCCCACGTCAGACGGGGATAAAGTCGACCTGGAGGCATTCAGCGAGTTTACGAAGATCATCACGCCAGCCATCACACGTGTGGTCGACTTTGCCAAAAAACTGCCCATGTTTTCAGAGGTGTGTGTGTGAATGAACGTGTGTGTGTGTGTGTAAGCACTACATGACTAAATTACGTGTGTTTATGATAATGATGCTATTTGGCACAGCTGCTAAGTTTGATGTTTGTAGCTAAATGCAGTAAAATGCAGGTCTTAAATAAACATCCGGAGGTGTTTAAACTAGCCGTGTTTGTATTTGCATAATTAGCGGAGGAACTCCCGGTGTCTGCCATGTCAGAACTCTACACATAACAAGACAATCAACAACGCACTTACGCTGCTGTTGATGAATGGATGTGGATCATTTGAGAGAGCAGGTGTAATTGTGTCCCTTTTTTTGGTGAACAGAAATAAAGTAAAAATAAATTACCAACAAAAAAAAACTACAACTAAATAAATAGTATTGCCTCAGAACCTAGCTAAAATAATATTATAAATCTGACTAGTTAGTTAGTTAATTAGTTAGTTAGTTTAGTACATAAATTGCATGTCTGCTTCTAGTTTAATGTTGAAAATTCTGACTGAATGCTACAGTTTACATCTGTAAAGTTCAGATAATGGTTGATACTCAGAACGTTAATATCAGATGTTATAATGAAAAATGAAACACTCTGGCACAAGAGATAAGCATCTTATCAAAAACTGGCCTAGTTCTCTGGATGGGAGGGGCAGGCACTTTCTCCCCTGTCAGTCACAGTGACACTAGCCAGTCGTGGCCTTCTGTGAGCGTATGTATGCAGAAGAGTGCAGACAGCACTTTTTTTGTGTGTTTTATGCTGCTCTGCACCCAAAAAACTAAAACTAAATTAAATTTTCAGTAGTGGTTACGGCTTGGCTCTCTCACCACCGTGGCCCGGGTTCGATTCCTGGCCAGGGAACCGACCCAAAGCCACTGGGCTTGTACAAGGCAGTGCACTCCCAGTGCCAGTCCCAAGCCCGGATAAAATCGGGGAGGGTTGCGTCAGGAAGGGCATCCGGTGTAAAAACTGTGCCAAATCAAATATGCGGATCAGTGATCCGCTGTGGCGACTCCTAAAAGGAGCAGTTGAAAGAACAACAACAACAATTAAATGGGGTCTTTGTTTGTTTTTTGTTAGTTAATAATAATCACGCTGTATGTTGAGAACTTCACAAAATTATCAAAATACGATTGCTTCATTAAATTCTTTTTAGAAACCCTGTTCACATTTAAGACTACAGAGTTTGCATAGATTCATAAATAAAATACTGTTTGAAGCTAAAACTTCTCAAGATATTAAAAAAGTAAAATTATATTTTAATAAGGGCTAAGAAAAATGACTTCTCGTGCGAAAGTGTCTGATAAATATATAGTGTTTTAACATGAATCATTATGTCATCTAATAAAATGTCTGTAGCTGCACGAAAAGCTTTCTAACAATATATGATTTAATGTCGAACAAGGTTAAAATACAGGATGTATATAAATATGTGGTGACTTTCGAAAAAAAATAAAGAAAAAAGTACTTTGCTGAAAGTAAAACAGCCAGAGCTTTAATTACACAGGTTTAAACCGAGAGACTAAATGTGCAAGCGTGGAAGCGTTGTGAAGTTTAAGGGATAAAGGATAAGAGTATGTTTCTCCACAGCACTACATTAGTCTTTGCTATGAGGCGTAATGTCCATATTTAGCCTACAGGCCGCGCACCTTAAACAGTGAGTGTGTACATTCTTGCCCTGTAGACTACACAGCCCACGTATGGTAAGGACATTGTTATTGTCTGCACGCTGAATGTACACACTCCTGCATGCACTGCGGTTCGGGGAAGAACAAGCCGCTGTCTCTCTGCTTAGTGTCTCGACTCAGAGACGTCTCTTACTGTCTCCGAGATCTTCCACATCTCGTATTTCATACAAGATGAACCCATTTTCTACAATATATATCCTGTTTGGTTTACTTTAACAGTTTAACATTAAATTAAATCACTAATTTCATAACACTGCGCCACAGTGTCTGATCCAAGCACCTCGTTAGGTTTTTTTTTTTTTTTTTATGCTCTCTCTCTCTGTATGTTGTGAATTTGACAGCATGCCTCAGGGTTCGAGTCTCGGTCTGCTTCTAATAGCTGCTTTTTATTTAATAGCTCATTGAAAGTGACTACAAACTAACTCTTCATGTATCACTTAAAACTGAGCTGAATCTGTTTGAGAAGTCCAGAAGATTAATAAAAATGTATTGACTAACTGAGCCCATCATACCTCAAACACAAAAATAGCATGAGTGCTTGTTGTAGCAGAAATATTAGGCTTCGTTTATCAGTCTTTTAGTAAAGTTGTGTGTAAATGTTTGCGTAAGAGAAAACTGAAAAAAAAAACCTTTCTGCTGGATTTACAAAGTTTTCGGAAAGTCGGATTTTCTTCCTACTCGTGTGTATGTTGGTGAATTACATCACCCCTGAATTACCTGGTGCATGCACAGCACAGCTGATTTGCATCTGGTGACGCCCACAAAACTCCGTAAAAGGCAAAGCTCACACAGCTGAAACAACGGCAAATATAATGAGGAAACACAAAAACGCAATTTCTCAGACATAGAAGTGAAAGTTATTTTGATTTATGTCTATGCCAAAAAAAAAAAATGTTATTTACCAGCGTAACAGCACTTGAAAGGCCAAGATCTGGAGCCAATTTACAGAAAAGCTGAATTAGATGTGAATTAAGTAATGTGAAAAGAAAATGGTTTGGGTTGACATGGCTATATATATACTGTATATACACATACATAGATACATACATACATACACATATATATATATATATGTGTGTATAGTTTGCGTAGTCTTGTTTGCGAATGAGCTATAACTGATATAACTGAAATAAACTAACATAACTGAAACCGTTTTGTGTGTGCGTGTGTGTGTGTGTGTGTGTGTGTAGCTGCCTTGTGAGGATCAGATCATCCTGCTGAAGGGCTGCTGTATGGAGATCATGTCTCTGCGGGCGGCGGTGAGGTACGACCCCGAGAGCGAGACTCTGACGCTGAGTGGAGAGATGGCCGTGAAGAGGGAGCAGCTGAAGAACGGCGGTCTGGGCGTGGTCTCCGACGCCATCTTCGATCTGGGCAAGAGCCTTGCGCAGTTCAACCTGGACGACACGGAGGTGGCGCTGCTGCAGGCCGTGCTGCTCATGAGCTCAGGTACGGCACTGAAGCCTCAGAGATAGCAGTTTAGCCTTGTGTATATGACATGAATAAATCACCCAGGCGCCGCAGACAGGCTGGTAGATCTCCAGCACACTGGAGCATGAGATTTCTGCCGTGGTGTTTTATTGCTACTCTTTATAAATTTAAAATACAAGATTTCAAGAATAACGTCAAAATATTTTGAGAATAAAGTTGCCATATTTCAAGAAAAAAAGTCATAATATATCAAGGAAAAAGTCATAATGTTTGATATTATGAGAAAAAATCATTTTAACCACTGCCTGCGAGTTCAAAAAAAGAAACAATTATTTCTCCAAATCAACATCCCTCATTTTAACACATGAATGTTATATGCACCATTTTGTCGTGGTATTATGATATTATTTGTATTTTTGGCCCTAAAACACTGTCATACGTTTCCGACACCGAAATACACAGTGCTATCTATATCTTAAAGTAAATTTTAACATTTAGAGGTTGAATTGTATGGAATTGTAAGAGATTTGGATGATAATACAGTCCCAATTTGGTTCATACAGACTTATTTGTCTAGAAGGAACAAGTAACAATAAGCTCGTGTGATGAATTTTGGCTTCTTTTACACTTGCTGTTTTTGTGCACAGAAGAGCTTCCAAAAATTTAAAAAAAAACAAAAAAAAAACAAGTACCATCAAGCTTTTTATTTAACGTTCTGACAAATCAGATCGCATGTTTGGGAACAAGTGATAAAAACCACTTCACAGGGGCAAGGTGCCTGCCAGGAATAGATTAGCTTTCTTGTTCATGTGAAACCTTGGGGAAAAACCATGCTATCTACTATAAAAGAAACGTATTTAAATCTAGTTATACCTCTAACACGTACATCGTTTCAACTCGCTGTAATGGAATCACTGGATTTAGACAAGCACAAAATGAAATTCTTTGCTATAAGCTCTGATTACTTGGGCTCCTTGCACAAACATTTCCACGTTTTTCTTAGTATTGCTCTTGCGTGTCCAGTTTTTCGCACTGCACTCGTAATGTGCATATTTTACAGTCGTTGTCTATCGGCAACGTTCATCGGTTGTGTAAGAATACGTACAAAGTCCCCTCTAGCAAGATGGAGAAAATTTTCAAGCATACACAAGTACGTTAAGATCAGAAACTATCATTTGTGTGGAAGCTTGTGTAAAGAGAAACAGCACTAAGTGTGTTGAAAGGAGGTTCATTATGAGCATCAGAGTCTTCATGAATACAGCAGCAGTTATTAGGAACAAATCTACAGTATCTAGGTGAGATTAGTCTAAAGACACCAAGTCTCTCTTGGTGTAAGGGGAGTTCATTAAGTTCATTAAGTTTTTTTTGTCCCCCCCTCGTTCATTTCCAGACCGCTCAGGTTTGACCTGTGTGGAGAAGATCGAGAAGTGCCAGGAGACGTACCTGCTGGCTTTCGAGCACTACATCAACTATCGCAAGCACAACATTCCCCACTTCTGGCCCAAGCTGCTGATGAAGGTGACGGACCTGCGCATGATCGGTGCATGCCACGCCAGCCGCTTCCTGCACATGAAGGTGGAGTGTCCCACCGAGCTGTTCCCTCCACTCTTCCTCGAGGTCTTCGAGGACCAGGATGTGTGAGCGCTAGAAAGGAATGGCAACTTTTTTTTTTTTTTTTTTTTTTTTTTAAATGTACACACCTGACCATCTCCGTCCTTTTAAACACGTCGACACAGTCCTGGTCCCGGTCCCACCTCATCCGCCTTTCCACGCGTCAAACGCACCAGCAGCATGATGGCAGAGGCAGAGGCGGCGTCAGGACCTTCTCCGGGGCTCGTGTTCTCCTTCGATGTTTTGCAGACATGGCTATTTATTCTACATTTGCTTTTTACGGAGTGTTTAACCCCTCCCCCTTTAGATTTTCTCCGCCAGCCGATTTACAGGTGGCCCTTCTGTCTCTGCGCTATGTCTTAGACTGATCTACCTGAAAGTGAACCTTAGCAGCTATGGACACAAATACACACATACACACACATATACAGATGTCTAACCTCAAGTCAGAACACTTCAGCACACACACACACACACTACTCTCACACCAGCTACTCAGAGCAGCTCTGTTGCACAGGGCATGGACAAAAACCAGGCGCTAAACCAGTGCTAGATTTGTGTTAGCCAGTGGTCAGGCCATTTCAGTAGTCTAATATCATCCTGGTACCACTGGTGATGACCATCAGTGTCTCTCGTTCTCTTTTTCTTTCATGCACACACACACACACACACACACAATGAGAAGGTCAGCGTAGTAGTAGTAGTGTCATAGCGCCACTCGAACAGACCTCATTTCACTGATCATAGTGAGCCCGTGTGCCGTCTGGGAGGAGAATCTTAGAACCAAATCAGGTGCTGCATTTAATTAAAAGCTACTCAGAATGGGTTTGGGATGTTTTAAAAGTATGTACACTCATTCATCTGGATGTAGACCACTTCAGAGAACACACACAGACTCACAGCACAGAGCTGAGGTGTTAGTTTGTGGTTCTGGCTGGTTGTGGCCTGGGTTTGTAGTGCCAGCGCTCCACAGAGTCGTATTCAGCGTGGACGATTTTTGGTTTACGAGATATTCATAAATCTCATCACATTCCTGGGTCTCTCATTTAAATTAGGGATGTAACCAAATACCAAATGAACAACATGTTCTGAACAGACATGTTCAGAAAGGAGGCACACTATTCGTTTTGTTTGTCTTTTTGTCAGAAATGTTCACAGGGCATCTGATTGACCCTAGAGGTTTTTACTTTTACAGAGTCGTCAGCAAGCAGTCAGATATGAAGCTTATGGTATAAACAAAGACCACGCGAATTAACATGACCATACAGCGTTCATTCATTCATCCTTAGTAACTGCCTGGTCAGGGTTGCAGTGTTTAAAATTAGGCTACTAGTTTGTTGATATTTTGCGAAATAGAACCAAGTACATTTGCTTTCTCGGACAGGTGCAAACGAAAATAACGTCTGTGTGAGCGAGATTAAAAAATCTCGCACAATTTCCTAGTTGAAACTAAATATAAACTAGAGTGATGATAAGGAACTGTCAGAGCTACAATTCACACACCGTGCTGACACTGCTGATTTTCTACCTCTCAGGTTTTTCCAGTGTTTCCGGAGGCATAGTTGTAGGTGTCATATAAAAAAAAAATCAAAAAACTTCCAATTTAGGCCACGCCCACATTAGGTTTAAACCCAGATACAGATGTGCACTGTATATTTGGAGCACTAAACAGATACAGATAGTGGCGTTGCATCATAGCCGTAATTTAGATATATAAGGGTGAGTCAGATGAAAACCTTAAAAGTGAGACATAAATTCAAATTGAGTCACTGAATTTTTTTTTTTCTGGAGGAATCCGTTCACTCGTTAAGTGCTGGAACACTTGCATTGAATGAAATGGAGATTATGTAGAAAAATGAAACAGTGCAAATTAAAATGTAAGGTTCTCATTTGACTCACTCTCGTATAAAGGCGTAGTTCAAGCTTCTCAAATGGAGTACACATGCAGGATACAGTTTTGTGAGCTCCTTGTTCTCGTCTCAACACATTATTTAAACATTCTAACGTGTAAGGTTTAGGGAGGCTGAAAAACCGTTCAAGCACTGCAAAAATGACATTTCAGAAAGTGAAAATATCTTGAATAAATGTATCTAATATTTCATATTATAAGATTACCGTAAACCAAATATAAGATTATTAAACCCGCTTCTAGAAGTTTTTTACTCGTTTCAAGGTTAAGATTTTCTTATTCCGTTGGCAGATAATTTTGCTTCTTTCTAGAAATTATTGTTTAAAATTAGCAAAGATATCTGCTAATAGAACGAAACTGTTTCAAGCCTGAAATTAGTGAAGAATGTCTAGAAATAGGTTTAACAATCTTATATTTGGTTTATTGTAATCTTATAATAGGTAATAATGCATACATCTGACTATAAATCAGATATTTTCACTTGGTAAAACTTTGGTGTGAGATGAAATTTTTAGTAAACCTTTTACTAAAAGTTCTGAAATCTGCAAACTGATTTCCTGATTTCTCTTTCGCACAAATCTCAAAAACAAGTAGATTTCATTCCGAGTGTGGCGCAGGAGCATCACGGACATTTAGACCGATTACGAACTAAACCGATTAGACTTACGTCCGTTTCATTACAGCACGTAGCTCTCCTTAATGAGCATGTGATATTGATGAGCACTTGACAGTGATGATGAACGTGTGACATTGTGTGGAAATCATACTTAGACACTTAGCTAGACACTTAGCTAGTTACGTTAGTTAAACTGGCTCCGTACACAAAAAGTAAATAAAAACATTTCCATGTCATTTTGGTTATATATTCAGATTTTCTTAAACTAGATGTGTCAAAGTGTGTTATAGGTGGGTTATAGATTTTTAGTCTCTTCTTTTGGTGAAAATTCAGCCACAGAGACATCTGAAGGGTTTTCCCAGTCCGCCACACATTCGCCACACTGTAAAATCTGTGCACGAAAAAAGGTTTGAAAGACAAATTTTATTTTCTAGCTGCATGCACGATCACGAAATTGCACGGCATAAAATCTGTGGGTTGAATCCAAAAATCAGATACCTATCCAGCATCGTCCGATCAATACATACTGCACCTAATATGTTGTTAAGTAAAACATAAAATAACCTACTGTGAAATATTCATGTTACTAGCTAGCTGACAAAGCTAACTTTGACCTGCACAACTCCTCAAACCTACCGAGCCTCATCATGCTTGCCTCGTTACTTTAGAAACCAATGTGAACACGCAGGCAAATGGTTCCAGTGTAAAACAAATGAATCACATTTTAACTCTGAATACGGCTACGGTAAGAGAGGCGCGCTCACGAACCCGGGAATAAATTCAGGCTCATATGGTAACCAGGCTAATGAATAGCACTGAATAGTATTATGTTCCTCCCAGACTGAGCACACACACGCACACACACACACACACACACACAAACCTCAGACACCTGTAAAGCCTCATTACCGTATGCACTGCAGCGCTGTTGCTCTAAAACCATCTCCACCATCTCCCTATCTGGGCACAGACATCGCTCTGGGTGTGACACACACAGACACACACACACACACACGCACGCACACACACACACAGTGATGAGTGTAGACAGAGCAGGCAGGCTAGCGGCTTGATGGACTGGCTGTTTTATGGTATTGTTGTTTAATTATTATTTTTTTTGTACCTCAGTTCGGGCACACCTCTGGCTGTGGCTCCACAACTGCCTCTGTGCTGACAGGCTCTACCTCACCTCTGAACAGAGAGCAGCTACCTCACAGCCTCCTCCTCACACACACACACACACACACACACACATTCTTGAACACACTGACGTATTCATGAGCAGGAACACAAAGAAAACCCTAAATCGAAAACGAACACACTGACTCAGCTCTCCCTCAGCTCTCGCTTTTGTCGGAATACCACTGTAGACAGGAGGGCCGACCATTCCTCATCCTCATCCCTGTTCCTCATCCTCATCCCTGTTCCCCATCCTCTTCCTCACTTCTCATCTTTTTCACTCGAAGCCAGGCTGAGAGGACAACAGAGGACAGTTTCCCTGTTTTTTTTTTTTTTTTGTACTTTTTTATAAATAAAAAAAATAAGTGGGACCAATCGACACATTGGAAATTTGGAAAGTCCCCATTTCCATTCCGTTAAAAATGGACGCCAACTTGAGTGGAAATTGAAAGCAACAGGAATTAAAAAAAAAAAAAAAGAAAGGAAAGAAAGAGCAAATGCTGTTGCTCTAAAAATCAAGCAGCAAACACGGGTTTGATGGAAGAAAATGAAGATCCGACAGATGCCAGGCTCAGTCTAAAAAAAAACAACAACAGCAAAACGTTGTTTGGAATATTTCGTGAAAATTTTGAAATAGATGAAAGTGGGCATGAGCATGATTCGTCTGAGCATCAGTCCTAAAACCACAACATGAGTTGATTTTATACTTAGGAAATAACCAATCCCTTCCTACAATCATTTATTCATTTATACACATACCCTTCTGCCAGAAGCCACGCCTCCTCAGAACTCTCTCAGAATCAGTATTACAACTACCACCACCATGTTTCTACTCCAAAACAAAAAAAAAAAAAATCAAATGCTCATACTTTGTGTAACTCATCACCCGTACGTCCCCCACCAGTGGATAAGCCCCTCCCTTATGAGACAAGGTCGAGCCTTGGCCACGCCCACACACCACCACCGAGGGAATGTGAACCGGTAGAGCATAAAGAGAGGGTCAAAGATCTCCGAGCTCTAAAAGCAAACCAGAAGGGAAGCTCGTCCTTCTTTCTTCTCAGATACATGATGGTCCATGTTGCCCCGCCCACTTTCATCAGAGATTCCTGTAACCCCGCCTCAAAAGCTCAAGGAATCACCACGACGATGATGGCATCGCTAGTTTTGATACAGATTTTGGGTTTGTGTGCATAACAGCAGGGGTGATGAAGCTGCTCTACCTTTCAAGTCTAATTTTATTTGAGAGACAAAAATATGGAGAAAAAAAAAAATTCTAACAAAAAAAAAAGAAAAGAAAATGAAACATGACTTTCAGGACTCCAGAACAAAGTTTAAAAAATTGGAGCTATTTCTGTTGTTTGTTTTTTTTTTCCCTTAATCTTGATGTATTTTTTTGTTTGTTTGTTTGTTTGTTCGTCAGTTTTATGGTGCTTAACTGCTATGTAAGAAAGAAAAAAAACAGCCGTAGTCACTTTTCTGACCATGCGTGCAGTGTATGTAAAAAAAAAAACAACTCAAGACAAGAATTTCACTTCCTTTTTCACCTCATGAATAGTTTGTAACCATAGGCCAACTCGCTCTGTTTGTCTGTATATCTGTCCTATTGTCCGTCCTTTTCTCCAGGTGATGAATTTACAACAACAACAAAAAAAAGATATGACAACAGGAATATTTTCTTTTTTTTAATGTTTTGTTTTTTGTTTTTGTTTTTTATGAACGAAGACTCTGAAATCTAAAAAAAAAAAAACAGGAAAAAATAATGCAAAAGAGACTGAAAATATGAAAAAAAAAAAAAAAAAAAACCCTGAAACACAATCTACTCATACCTCACATAACATAAGACTCAAATGAACTTGGGAGGAGCGCTTATCGGCGAGGCACTTTTGTTCAAGTGCAGCGAGCGTGTACGTACGGAGATGTACGACGAGGTAAAAGCGCAGAAATGTCAGTCGTTATCTCACACACACGCGCGCATGCACACACACAGCTCGACGCTCCAGGTTTGAAAACCAGTTGTGGAGGATGCGGCTGTAGCTTAGCTAGGGAGTGATCAGCGCTAATGCTAATAACCTGACTGCGATCGGTGTGTGTGTGTGTGTGTGTGTGTATGTGTGTGAGACATCGGAGAGCGTGTCATGGACTTGAATGTAGCTGACAGAACTGGGTTTCTAAGCGAGCCCAGGAATCCAGAACCTCACTTCAGGTCACCAGCAGAGTGGACTTTACTGTCAAAAAAAAAAAAAAAAAAAAAAAAGACATTACACAACAAACTGAGAATCTATTGTCTATGACCCACCTGCAAGGTGCAATTGTTCAATTTTTGTGTTCTTTTTTTTTTTTTTTTTTTTTTTTTTTTTACTTTGTTTTATTTGACGTTTTTATTCTGACCATAAGCAAAGATGTAAATACAAAAAAAAAAAAAAAAGATTTTTTTCAGTATATGATATGTCACGCATATGCAACACTCGTATACTGGACGTTCAAGAGACCAGGAAAATCATGCAAATAATGCAAATCACGACAACTGATTCCCACCACCGTGTAAAAAAAAACGAAACAACTGCATATACGTAGCTCTATAACCGCTTTGTACATCGGGATGTGTGCTTGTGTGCATTGTGGATGCGCATGTCGAATTTTTGAGATGATGATAAAAACAAAAAATGTCCCCTTTTAGTTGATCCCCGTGCCTCGTACCTTCACACAGAGCCGCCGCGGTCGCTTTCTGCCTTAGTGTGTGTGATCGAATGGAGGGATTGATAGAAAAGGAAGAGCCAAGTGAGTTATAAGAATTATACTATTATTCTTAAAAAAAAAAAAAAAAAAAAAAAGGCCTTATTGGTGCACGTGTCGACACGCAAACAGGCATGCCATGGGGAGGAACGGTGGAAAGGATTTTCAAGGTGTTTGTTTTTTTGGGGTTTTTTTTCCCAAATCTAGAGTTTTGCAATTTTGCTCCTGATAAAAAAAAAAAAAAAAAAGCTTTGTAGCAAGAATGCCTATGCAGCGAGCTTTCCTCACGCCCTGAACGCACGCTGCTTGTTTGATTTGCTTGACCCTCACACCCCGCTTCTGCTGCAACTGCATGGGCCTGGGCCTGGGAACGCACACGTCCGTCTGTCTATCCGTCCGTCTGTCCATCTCAGCTCTGAGGAAAAAAAAACAAGGAGTTTAGCTAACGTTTGTCAATGTCTTGCGCTGTGTGTGTATGCGTTTGTGTGTCTAATCAGCGCTCTCATGGGTTGGTGGATCGCTACTGCCTAAAAAAAAAAGATCAAAATGCCTCTAAATGGAAAAATTGATGGGAAAAAAATGTGTCGTTCTTTATAAAGGAATGGAATTTGTACATGTTAAACATGGAGCACGGCTAAATGCAGGCTAATTCTGTAAAACCTCGGCCTGAACGATGATGAGATTAAAGGAATACTCTGACATTTGGCCACCAGGATAAAGCCGTTACTGAAGATGAACGGATGAAAGGATGAATGTGTAATTAACACAGAGCTGAACTTCCTCACGTTTGCCTGCGCTGGGAAAAAGAACAGTCTGTATTCTACAGACTGACGTAGAATGGAAAGTCTAAGGGCAGCTCTTTAAATTCCATCGATAAATATTTATGCAAAATTATTCATAAAGCAGTATTTTGGAATTAAGTTCTGCAACTAAATATCAACCTGTTTTATAATGATAAATAACTACAAATTTGAATATGTTTGGATTTTATTCAGTTGCATACAGTCGTAAGAAAAGGTACAAACACTAACTCCACCCATAAGCCCAACCTTAACCTTAAATTACATTACGTTTGATACAATTTGACTTAACCGTCTGTTAGAAATGTTGAAATCAGTATGATTTGCTTTTAAAAGAAAAAAATTGTAGCTATGCATTAATAATGCAGTTGCAGCTCCCAAACCTACAAGTGTAAATATTGTAGTAATAATAATAATAATAATAATAATAATAATAATAATAATAATAATAATATATTTAACTTTTTTTAAAATCACATAACATTAAAAATGTTACATATCGGGATCCATTTCCTTTTTTTTTTTTTCTTTCTTTTTTTTTTTTTTTTTAAATGCCACTGTCTTTAATGCCATGCTGTAAAAAAGAATGTTAATTTTCAGGCCCATTTTCTTTTTTTTCCCCCTCTTTTTTTAAAAAATTGTTTTGAATTTTTTTTTCCTCTACTGTGTCAAAAAGTTGTATATAACTTTATAAGATCCGCTTTCAGCTTTCTTTATAAGATCCGCTTTCAGAAGACATTAGGTGTGTTTAATCCTAACACCTTTATATTTAGAGTGTAACAACTACAGTGTCATTGTGTATTTTAGCTATTTTTATAGACTGACTTGAACAGCTGCCCTTAGACCTCCATCATAAGCAAGTTCTTAACCTAAACAGATTCTCAGTTCTTTTCTCGGTGCGAGGAAACGTCTTGAAATTCACATCTAATTTCGTCACGCAGCGCAGTAGAAAAACTCTGCAGTATTCCTTTACTTACTCTAACTCCAGCAGAGTGATCGGACCACTCGGCTCGGCTCAGCTCTTCCCTATGTGTAAAAAATTGTGACGTCCTCCCTAAACTAACCGTTCAGCAAGTGCAATATATTTAATCCAGCACCCCGGTCACATGACCCTAAATTTTTTTTTGCCTAATCTGAACTCTGACGTTTAGGTTGTTTGGAGCTAATCAAATTAGTCTGAATGTATACCAAGGCCGAGTGTGAGACACGCTAATGATACACACCCATCCATGAGAGTGTGTAAGGAGAGCAGGATGATGTTCACTCCACATCTGTTTATCAGTGACGGGGGAAAAAAAGGATTGAAGAATTCTCTCAGGTATATCAGATATATATATATAAACCTATATAACAAGCATTTTTAAATAAACAATGGAAAATAAAAGCCACTGCCATTTTATGTTATGTTAACTCATCATTCTTTGCTCTCAGAATGGAGGCTGTGTGTGTTCTTTTTTTTTTTTTTTTTTTGGGGGTTTTGTGTGTATGCTGTCTGTTTTTCTTTTCAGGGCCTCGTTCATGGGAATGTTCTACACTCTTAGAACAAAAAGGGTACTAAACTGTGTATATAAATCAAATAAAGTATAAATATAATAAGCTTCTTCATCCGTAAAGTTTTCTTTTCCAAAAAAATCGATTCCTTTATCGTGAAGTATTTCTACACAGCTGACATGAGTAGCTCACAATTTGCTGTTGACGGTAGGCCACGTGACTAATGTTGTTATCACGTGACCTAGTTTACCTTCTTTACATTGTTGCACTATAAGCATTACTCTGAAATTGGTCAGAATTGGTCAAATTTCTTCTGATATTCACCATTTTTCACTCAGATAGGAGCCATGTCTAGTAATTATCTTTTAGAGTTAAGCTTTAATGGTACAGCATCCATGCAAAAGATACTAAAGGTGTATGCTTCAGGGAACCATCATAGGAGCAAGAAATGATACAGTTTAGTACCCTTTACTCTCAGGGTGTATAAAATAGAAAATCGGAAATTCCAAAAAATGATTAAAATGAAAACATGAGTACGCAAGGCACACTTGTGTCAGAACGTTGTAACGATGTTTGCAGTGTGTGCATGTATCCACTTTACCTTGCCCTGAGATTTTGCTTTACTTGCCTTCTTTCAATTCTTCTTCTACTGTTGTGTATGTGCTATATATATATATGTGTGTGTGTGTGTGTGTGTGTGTGTATGTGCAAGTGCATTTCCATATTCCGTGTGCTAACTGTGCTCTTCACACGTCCTCACAGCCCCTCTCAAGGCCACAGATCGCTGTATAAAGCAAAGCTTTGCAATAGAAATATGAATGTAGCCACTGAGTAGAACATCGTGAAGGAGAGGGAAGGTGTGAAAGACATGAATTGTGAATGTCATCTGACACTTCGAGTTTGACTTCGAAGAAATCAATTTCCATGTGTTAATGAAAAAAAAGTTCAGCTGACAGATTTCTGATGCTATTTTGTACAAACTGACTCTCTCTCTCTCTCTCTCTCGCTCTCTCTGTAGTGCAGTTGTTTCAGTGTTGTCTGTCGTTATGTGAGTTGGAGAACCAAAGTTCAGAATTCAGGAGAACCTTGCTAGCTACACTGTAAGAAACGCATTTCCGGTTTGACTATCTTGACGATATTTAGCAACACAGACCAGCTTGCAGCTTGGACTGTGTTAAGCTAGAAGTCTAGATGGAAACGTGAAAGCATTCGTAGACCAAATAGCAAATTATCCAGCAAAGATTACGATCAACAGATTAACCATTTATCCAGATGCAAATATTTTATTCTCTCATTTTTATCATGTGATGCGCCTAGACAGCGAGGAATGTATACAAATCCAGACGCAAGTACGAGCAAACCTGTTCATGTAAGAGATTATTTTCTCAGTAGCCGCAGGGAACGAGTGTGGAGTAATCCAATAACGCTTTAGCTACGGACATTTATGCAACGTTTGTCAGGTTTTCGAAGCTTCCGAATCGCTCTCGCTCAGGTTCGATCTCAAGGCCTCAGAGGGTGCTGAAAACCCCACTTCCCACTTCTTCCTCTCCTTTCCTCATGCTTCTGGGCTTGATGCATGATTGTCGACGCTTCTCTGTTTGACACAGACCTTGGCTAATGACCAAAAGATTGGCCGCGAAGTTGGAGTACGGTGTTTGTGGAATGAAATCAGTCTGGATTGGTGATTTGAAATCTTTGAAACTCCTCATTTCAGTTCCAAGTTACATATCTGGAAAACACAAATCCAGCATTATTTTTTGCAGTGTTACTAACTCTAAAATCCACAGAAACGAGGCTCATATATACACCATATATACAAGGACATAAAAGTGCAGTGTTTTTCTGTGAAAATCTTTTCTGCTGTGGTTTCTTCTATTCGCGTTTTATCCAGGTCTTCTCGTCTTTATTTTTAACTCTTCGGGGACTTTTAAACCCTTATAACCAGTGTGTTTGTGGATTTACAAACTACCAGCATTGAACAACAACTACAAAAAATCCCCAACCCATTGTAACTACCGTTACTACTTCAACTAATATGAGTCTTCTACTACTACTGCTGATTTTTTTTTTTTTTTTCTCTTCTTTTTTCTTTCGGTTCACTGTGATCACTGAGGCGGCTGGGAAATGAAGGCGTGTAGTTCACAGTCACTCAGGGGTCCTGACCTATCGCAGGCTCAGGTCAGGGGTCAGCTCATAGGTGATTTAGCTGGATGTCTTTTTCTCCAATAAAAGCATTTCGGATACCGATCCTAGCGAACTCAAGTGAACTGTGATATGATTAAGGGCGCATAAAAATAGGACACAGCCATCAAACAAAGTTCTGGTAGAGAGATCTTGGTTAAAAAAATAAAAAAAATAAAAATAAAAAAAAAGGTCGCTAAATGCTATCAAGTGCTGAGGTCCAGCCATAGCATATGAAGGCAGTGTGTCACAGTCTTCAGGGCGCATCTCAGTCCCTTAACAGTATTTTCAATTTTCGTAAAGAGCAGATATGCAGTAAGGCAACACACAGGACATCTATATGCAAGGCAAGCGCTGGGTATAACGCACACACAAACACACACACAAACACACACACACACACACACACACAAACACGACACCTCCGAATATTTACTGTGATCTCCTCTCACACCACCCACTCCCTCCCGACGTCCATCACCTCCACTACCAGCATCCTTTTCCCCGCCCCGCCCCGCCCCGTCTCCACCCCCCACCCACCCTTCCTCCAATACGAGTCCAGTGGGTGGTGTGATGTCAGGTTTTTTTTGTGGTGGGCTGTTTCTAACAGGTCCAGACAATCAGCGTGTTTGTAATTGTCAGTGTGTGATTTTTCCAATTTTTGTTGCATTTTGTTTTTTTTTTTTTGTTTGTTTTTTTTTTTGTTGTTTGTTTGTTTCTTTCTTTTTCTTGTTTTGTTTTGTTTTATGGTCAGGATTTTAAAGGAAGATATTTTTATGGTAATTGTCGCTGGTCTATTTTACTATATATTTATGTAATAAATATGTGACTAAATTTATATCACGGACTCCCTCGTTTGTTATTGCCGCCTCTGTCCTCCATGCGCTTGCTGGACTTTGTTTGGGGTTTGGATTGGCTGTTTTAACAGCGTTTAAAGGAGCAGTTTGTAATGTTTACAGCCCTCTGCTGGCTCTGAGGTGAATTGAAATTGCAAATGAATTTTTTTTCAAACATTCCTCCTCCCCCAACACCATTGTTTTTTTTTGTTTTGTTTTGTTTTTTGTTTGACTCCCAGTTGCTGAGTAGCTCTATTCTGGCTGGGGGCGGGACTAATTTCCAGGCCAGAAAAGTAAAAAAAAAAAAAAAAAAAAAAAAGTCTGAAATGAAAAAGCTAGCCAAATCCTCAAGATAAGAATATTGGTGATCCAATTTTTTAATAAGATCTTTGAGATTATATGATTAATACAAGTCTAGAAGCACTTTTAAACATTATAAACTGCACCTTTAAGTGATTCACACTAAGCTCTAATATTCATAACACACTTATTGACTGTCCTTAAGTTTATCCATTCCCTCTTAACGTGTATTATACTTTTGTAAAAACACAAAAAAGACATGATAAAAATCTTCAGTGTTTTTTTTGTGAATTCATTATGATAATTTGTCCTTCATACACAACACACCTCCGTGCATTATCATTACTTCCCTCTGTGTTCACTTCCTGTTTCTTGTCCAAGAGCTGCAGTGTATCACTGGCAATCATCTGATTATCACAACAACGTCTGTAGTTTGTTTTGACGATCCTGTTTATAAAAGAGAACTTGGACAGGAACTGGTCTTAATACAGATTTTCTGCTTTGCACATTTTTGAATTATGGAGAAGTCTATAAAATTTACATCAGCACTAGACGGCAAAAAAACTGCATTACGGTGAACTGCTGAATGATTAATGTTGGCCATGTGACTGTGAAAGTGGTGCCCCCTGCTGAAAGAGATCATGAACTTTCCGTAGACCAGAGACACAGGATTGTACCGATTATACAGGAATGCAGGAATTCATTTTTCATTCTGATTTAATACAAGGCATTCTCTGACCCTTCTTCCCAAAACATGACATAATAATAGGCCTACTATCCAATTCTATCCAGAAAAGGAAATCACTAGCCCATGTGAGAATCATTGTGCAGGCTGAATGTACTCTTTCGGAAAGGGGGATGAAGTTGTAGTGAAGGTCATGATCTCACCAGAGCCGCTTTCCAGCCAGCCAATCAGCAGCCTGCTCACAGCATGCTCTTCCTGCCCCCAGACCCCTCCCCTTCCTGTCACAACTTATATTTTACATTAAACATTACAGAACTTCAGTGAAACAAAAATTCTGACTTTTTTCAGATTTAGTGCTCTAAATCTAAACTTACTAAACACTTGTATAGTTGCTCATTCATGCAATGATCCAGTGTGGCAGCAGCGCAGTGCATAAAAACATGCAGCTACAGGTCACGATCTTCAGTTAATGTTCACATCAAACATCAGAATGGGGAAAAAAACAATCTCAGTGACTTTAACCATTGCATGGTTGTTGGTGCCAGATGGGTTTTGAGGATTTCAGAATCTGTTGATCTTCTAGCATTTACAGAGAATGGCGTGAAAAACAAGAAACATCCAGTGAGCGGCTGTTCAGTGGGCGGAAACACCTTGTTGACGAGAGAGGTTTGCTGGCGGAAGGCTACGGTAACTCAAATAACCACTCTTTACAAACATGGTGAGCAGAAAGGCATCTCATAACACACTTCAAACCTCGAGGGGGATGGGCTACAACAGAAAAAGACCACATAAGGTTAGAATTGTTGATTAGTAACATTGAACTGTGGTGTCAAGGTAGATTACTTTCTCTCTCTCTCTCACTTGGACTGTGTTAAGCTAAAATTTTAGATGGAAACATGAAAGCATTCGTAGACCAAATACCAAATTATCCGGCAAAGATTAGAATCAACAGATTAACCATTTATCCAGAATAAAATTTTTTATTTTTATTTTAAAACTTTTTATTTTATTTTTAAAACACTTTTTTCAAGTGATGCGCCTAGACAGCGAGGAATGTATACAAATCCAGACGCAAGTACGAGCAAACCTGTTCATGTAAGCGATTATATTTTTCAATAGCTGCAGGGGAATGAGTGTGGAGTAATCGAATAACGCTTTAGCTATAAACATTTATGCAACGTTTGTCGGGTTTCGAAGCTTCCAAATCGCACTCGCTCAGGTTCGATCTTAAGGCCTCAGAGGGTGCTGAAAAGCATCTCAGAACACACTTCAAACCTCAAGGCACATGGTCTACAACAGAAGAAGACCACATAAGGTTAAAGTTGTCGATTAGTAACATTGAACCGTGGTGTCAATGTAGATTTATTTCTTCATCATCATAACCTCTGTAACATCCCCAAATTTAGATGCATATTGCACCACATGTGAGCAGGCAAACATGACAACTTCACGTGTCGTTATTTCAGCTGGCATTCAGTGAGCAATTCCATACCATCACCCATCACTGGGTGGATATTTTTCTACTTGGTCAAGTGAAAAGAATTCAGTCAGGGTATTTTTCTCTATATGCAAACAGTAAATGAATGTCACTGAATGAGTCGTGTTGAGACCTTTCTGAGCCTCTCTCTTCCTCTCCCTCCCATTCTGTCACACTGGTAAACAAAATAAATTGCCTCTGACAGCACTTGTCACTCTCTGACACACACAGTTCCTCATTTAGAATGACAAACATGGAACGAAAAAAAGGGCCTTACATAAGAGCCCCCACCACTACTCACAAATCCTCGTGTCCCCTCGTGCAGGTCAGGAGAGGACGGCGGTGGACACAGCTATGTCTGGATGGAAGGACGTGCAGGATCAAACGTTTTATGGAGTGTTTCGGTCTTTGATCCATGCAGATGAATATAAAGGAGTTCATGGGGAGCTGGTACAGAGGAAATGAGCTTTGGATTTATCCATGTAGGCAAAAGATGAAGAAATGCAGCTTAGATAAATATAGAGAACATCATTAATTGGACGCACAGTGGCATGGCCAGGAATTAATTTTAGGCATGGGATGAGGAAATGCATAAACTAAGTTTTGTTTTATTGAGGTCAATCCAGGAAACATTGTCATGGTCCATAATGTGGGTCAAAGACAGGGTTAAACAAAGAATATCCATCATCACAATCTGGGGAAATGTGAGCATCTAGAAACTAGAACTAGAAACAGAAAACAAGGCTCAAAATTAATGGGACAGATAGCATGATAAGACTTGGCGATCAGACAAAGGAAATAATCAAGGACCAAACATAGAACAGGTGAACACAGTAGGACAACTAACCAATGACAGGACAGGGGTGGACACTAGGTTAGAACAGAAACAAAAGTATATGGAAGTAAAAGGATCTGAAAGCAGGGGAAGGGCAACTGGGAAGTGCAACACTAATTCATTTTGGGTGGATGGCAGGCAGTAGTAGAAGCAGTAGTGGTCCACCATCAACCAGTCATGCCTTTTTAATAACATTAAGACGTAGAAAATAAAATGCTTTCATTTTACAGTTCTGGGAAACAGGTTGAAATTTTTGATGACCTATCTTGTCTTGTCTTTGTCCAATTTAATACTCTCCAGAAGTATACGCCCCTACGCTAACTCCAAAAACACAAGGCATCTTGTCGTCTAGAGTATTGTCCTGGTTAAATTGGACAGGCGTTAGTGAGAAATCTTTTTGAGAAAAGGCTCTCATTTAAGTCTTTACTGTGCTTCGTGTCTAGTTAGTTCACTAAGCTGCTGTCAAGGTTTTTTTTTTTTTTTTTTTTTTTGAGTTGGTGAGGGTGTGATCGCCAACCAATCCCTGTTTCAAAAGGAAATACGTCAACATACCGAGTCAAATCATGGCTCTCAAGCCATTTCATGAGGACTTTAAATAGGAAAGAATTGACATTTTTATGCAATTACCTTTTGCAGTTACTTTGGAAAAGAATCGTATTTGACACGTATATAATCAGCTGCACTACGTGAGATTCAGAAAACATTCAATGGGCAATAATTGCTTAGGAAAACACCAGAAAGGTTACTTCACTGAAAATAGGGACACAGTATGGACATACGAATTGCATAACAGCAGTATAAGGGCACAAAGATTACAGGGATACAGGGTTACGTAGGGACGGACAGGATATAGACGGTTACATCACTCCTGTGTCTTCTGGCTCCCTGTTCTTACATAATGAAGAGAGAGAGAAAGAGAGAGAGAGAGAGAGAGAGAGAGAGATTGGCCATTCCACTACAGATAGATCACTAAGCCTTTAATCTGCTTAATGTTACTTTCATTAGTTCTAGTCAGTGTAGAGCTGAATAAATAATACACGAGTTGCATTTCTTATAATAGCTGTACACTGACTTGTGTGTGAGAAGCAGGAACACATACTTTATTTTGAAGTAACTTCTTACTTTAACGATAAAAGACCAATCTAAATGCTTCTCTTCTTTTACCTGCATTTGTGAGAGGCGTAGAGAAACCTCAGGCGTCCCACAGACTGACACGCTGCTGTGCAGATGCTTGCTTGTTTAACCTTGGCATTTCTCAACTAAGTGTGAATGCATATTCAAATATGGAGGCCTTCACAGATTTTTCTCCACTCCATGCTCAAACCTGCACAGAGGTACTATCATGGACTGTGCAGCTTGAGCACTATCTAGTGGTTAGATAACAATGATGTTAGATGATGATGTTTTTTTTCCAGTGGAAGCAGAAAATGCACCAATGGATACTATGTCCATTTTGTGTGCTCTCGGGGTATTATTCAGTTATTCATCAGGGTTCATGTGGGTAATTCCACAACTGGGGTGCCATTTGTATCCCGCATATATTACATTTACAACATTTTAAACAGGGTAAAGGGTCAATAACATAATAAAAACATTATTAAAACCTACAAAATATACAGCACTTTGCCTGTCCCAGTCCGCTATAACTACATTTAAAAAAATACTTGAAAAATACTTCAAAATATCTTTTTTTCATTTTTGCATTAAATCCATTTAGCTCTAGGTTAAGAAAATTTTCCATTTTCCATTTATTCAATCCTGTTGCCTGAACACATTAACCACATGAAATATTTGGATTATTCCACAAAAAAACAACAACAAAAAAACAGGAAGTTGCATCATCCACATTTCCTGAAGATTATGGGAAGAGGAAAAGTTTCTCTTTTTTTTCCTTATTTTCAGTGATATTGGCTGACAAGGTCACTTTGAATGTAAAACCATGTTAAACAAATTATAGATTTTTCTTGTTCTATGCTAAATAATAATAACAACAACTAAAACCCTCAAACCCTTTATTCTCTCAAACCCTGAAACTCTGTACTCATTTAAGAGCAAAATTCAGCCTGTCAGCACAGAAACCTTGTTTCCTGCAATGGCATAAGGATTTTGTTGAATGGTTAAAGGTTTTTTTATATTCAAAAATGAAAAAGTGTTACAAGGGCTAAATGGCACTGCAATCGTGGAATCACTAATAAGTAGATTATTCAGTAAATACTATGAATTATACAGAAATGATTAGGAATGGTACAGAGTTGTGAGTCCAGACCCTCTGATCAATTACAGGAGTTTAAGGGGAAAAAAACTATAATTGAGTAACCACTTGACCACCTGCCATGACCAGGAAAGCTGAAGTGTATTTTTGAAACATTTTGCCTTATAGCCGTAGAATTATTTTAATGTTGTAATGTTTCTTTGCTATAAATTAATGTTAAATTTTCAGTGTGCACAGGTTATACTGATTTGAAAAGGTGTTGATATTGCAACAAGATACAATAAATGAATCACACTCAAGTACAATGAATTCACTAGAACTAATCACTTTATTATGCTGTTATTCTTGTATCATTAACTGACGTTCTCTAGAGATTAAATCATAGCATGTTTTTACACAGCCTTGGCCAGACCCACAGAGTTGTTTGCTCTGCTGAAGACGGTGTAGTACTGCCTAATGAACACATCACCCAGGATCCACAGGCTTGAGCTGCTCGGGCTGAAACCAGTGCGGCAGCCATAGTAATAAGACTGTAAAGAACAAACAGGGTTAAGCATGTTAGAAAGGGATCAGACACTTCGCTGTGTTAGACTTATCGTCACACCCCAAGCCATTTCAACCAAACAAACTGGACCTAACGTCATGAAAGTTTACTGCCGTGCCGCTGGAACTCACCTGAAGGGTGTAGGCTGAGGCAGGCAGGGTGAAGGCATTGCCGTTAATGTTAAAGGTCACTACAGGCATGCTTCCAATGTTGTTGCAGTTCACCATTGCCTAAAAGATGACAGATAGTCCTTAATAAAAGTCGACTTGAACATGGATACACATACAAAATCTACTATATTAATGTTATATTATAAAATATGTCTTTAATGGTCTGGAAAAACCCACTGGATTGGAAAAGATGAAAAATCTGTTTTTTTCTGCCTGTAAGATACTTTGACACCTCAGCTTTAAGCTTTTTTACGGTTTTAACCGTAAAACACATTTCAGCAGAAAGATCTCGAAATGTTTTTATTATTTTATAATCTTACGTAGATATTTGCAACATGCAAATATCACGTTGCGACAGGTTAACAAGCACAGTGATCAAAACATTCTGCTCAAAAAGATGTCTAAAACCTCACTAGCTGAGTGTGACACAGTGATCATCACAATTTTTTATCAAGTTTTTGCATAGCTACATGACATAGCAAAATGGACATAAACCCAATCTATTCCATTTATAATCTTAATGTAATGGAATAAAATTGGAATGAAATTGTTTTCTTTTTCACTCTTGGGGTAAACAGATTTTTTTATGTTATAACTTTACTTGTGATTGAGGTACCTGCAAAAGAGAAGCATATTTCAGTTCAAGAAAGTCTATAGTTTTTAAAACTATACTGTATATACTGTAAGTCACAGAAAATGCCAAATGATGTTTTTTTTTTTCACCATGTTAAAGGTTTTACTAGGCCACCACACATGTGATTTGTATTTGTTCATCTTTGTTGTTATAACACTGGTCAAATTGTTAGGAATAATGGTGGACCTAGTCTTGTACCCTGGTGAATGCCAAAAATCTAGCTCTGGCAGAGAGAGAGAGAGACAGACAGACAGACAGACAGACAGATAGATAGATAGATAGATAGATAGATTATAACATTATAACATTGACATACACGTATTCCACTGTAAAATAGATGGAAAAAATATATCTGCAGTGCCTTTACTTACATCTCCATTGCTCACTGTGGCGCCCACCCAGCTGTTGATGTTGTTGATGTCACTGGAAGGACCAGCGATCAGGGAGGTGCCAGTGTCCACAATAGCCTGGCATCCACCACTGCAAGCAACAACCTGTCCATTGATGGTGACGCTTTGGGAGAAAAAGAACACCAAATACAGTGTCTGTGGTTGCTAGTTTGTAAATTGGCAACATGGATTTGATACAACAGTAAAAATCCATCCAAAGAAACTGGGTAATACCGGATAGTTACCTGTCCATTGTGATCTGCCAGTATGTCTCAGATGACAGAGGGATCCAGACCAGAGAACCAGTGTAGTGGTTGGGGTTGTATCCACCGAAAATTACCTCACTGCCACTTTGAGAGTTTCTGGGGGTGGAGGATATGACTTATCAGATCATTTACATTTGCCCATTACACTGACTAGCAATTGAGACAGGATACACTGAGTACTTAAAGGTTAAAGGTCTTGTTCTTGGACCCAATAGTGGCTAATAGTAGCTTGGTAATGCCAGGATTTGAACCTTCCGATCAGTAGCTCAAAGCCAACTTACAATTTAACTGTTTAATAGCTTCAGTTTCAGAGCAACACCAAAGACTAGTTTCAGACAGCTAATCTTTAAACCAAATACCAAACCTTTGTCAAAGACAAACTCTTGATTGTAGACATGTTTGAATTGAACACACATTTTTAAAGCCCTTGTCAAGCAAATTAGCTTCTTGCTACTATCTAACACGTCTGTTGTAAACTCGGTATTGACCACAAAAGAAAGTCTAATGATCATCTTTTCAATGTCCCATTACCACCATCTTCTGCTGGCCAGTTTGAGTTGGGATAGTTCTACATTAGTAGTCAGTGAAGTCAGGAGCTTACATGTACTGTACAAATAATAATAAGTGATATCCTTAATTCAGATATACTTCCCTACCCATAGAAAGTGACGTGACTTCTTTCCTGCTTACTTAGACTCTTTGTGCCTCAGCAATTGTAACTGGAACCGCAATGTTTGACTTATGGTATCCTATCATGTCTTATCCTATTCTATAAATACTGTCAGGTCGTTTGCATGTCTTATTACCACCATTTTCTCCATGTTGGTTTGAGCAGAATGAGTCTATATTGGTAGTTGCTGAAGTCAGAAGTCTCCATGAACAAATAAGAATAAGCAACATGCTAACATCTATATTTTCCTACCCTCAGAAAGTGAAGTGACTTCTTTCCTGCTTACTGAGATTCTTTGTGCCTCAGCGACTGTAACTGAAATGGCAATGTTTGACTTACAACTTGAATAAAACAAAAGTGTTGCAGAAACTTTTGATGCATCCTATGCTATCCTATTCTATCTTGACAACATGTATCAGGTTGTTTTCATTGCTGCGGAGATTCCACTGCCATCTTTATGCCAGACAGTTCTGATCAGGTGGAATTATTTGAGTTTTTGTAGTGTTTAACTATTATTAAACTGTGGATTAAACAGATTTCTTGACTCTATCCTTGGTAATCTTATGTCAAGTAAAAGATTTTTAGTATCCCAAATACATTTTTGTTACCATAAAATTCTTTCAGTGTGTCTCTTACCTGCTCAGGTAGACTGAGAAGTAATCCTGCACAAGACCCTGCTGGACCATGTTGTCAAAGACGGGCTCGGCATTGGAGGCAGCCAGTTGAGGGTAGGCCAGTCCCAGAATGCCATCAGCCTTCATGTGGGCCATGAAAGGCGCCTCGGTTTGACTCAGTCCAAAGATCTGATGGGGAACCTGGATACTGCCCACCTGGAGAGAAGTCCATCAAGTAAGTAACTAAAACATGAATCAACAAATGATGTAATTTCGACCCAGAAACATTCTTAGATGTTAGGTATAAGTAGTTATAAATATAGTGTGATATCACTGCCATTATTGGTTAACTTTTCAGACATTCTGACCGAAACAGTGTCATATCCGAGGAAGCCAGTCATGCTGCCAGTGCCGTACTGGATTGACAGAGGCTGGTTGGTGGCCTGGAAGGTGCTGGATTTCTGAGGATTGAACCTAGCATGGTTGTCTGTAAGACAGATAAAGACCTCAGCTCTTGCATCTTGCAACCTTTAACATCTGGCAATGAGGCATATATGTATTTCTAAATAAGAAACATGGTAATTGGTTGGATGGTTGCTACGCACTGCAAGCAGTACTGCTACAGTAGACGGAGGGAACCCAGAGGTTGGAAGAGCCGGTGTCGAAGATAACCTGGAATGACTGAGGAGGAGTGCCAATGGAGATGACGCCATAGTAGGAAAGCTGCCGAGAGAAAGAGGGGTAAGCCATTACAAAAAAAAAAATCCTGGAGTTTTTCTTATTTCATTTGAAATCATTAGTTATTGTTTCTCTCTCCATAGAAACCCCCTAATGCACATTAGTTAGTGTCTTAACATTGTTTTAGCAACAGCAGAAGCTGAAAAATGAAATTACATCAGCATCATTGGTCATGGATTCATAACCAACGGCATAGCTCTGGGTGAACTTGGCCATTGGGTTGTAAGGGTACTTCTTCCTGTACTCCTCCCAACGACCCTTCTCCTCCAGTGCTTCACGAGCACTCTTCCCCTTGATCAGAGGAACGCTGCCATAAAGAGATGGAAAACAATGTTTTCGGTCATTGGCGTACTGGCTTTAAAAGCAATCCAGAGACAATACTCTGGCCAAGTACTACATAAACTGATGTAAAGATGAAAAGCAATGAGAGTAATGCAGAAAAACACCCTTTGAAGTTAGATGCATTAGATGCTGAATGATGGAGACAGTTGGAGGGTAAGTGTTACCTGATGAAGCACTCAGAGAGCGCCAGCATGGCGCAGAGAACCACGGCCCACTTCATCATGGCTGCTTGGAACAGTTCAGTTCATTGAGCTCAAAGGCTGCAAGACGTCTTCAGGGTCAGGTTCTTTTTATACAGCATCCACCTCCTCATTATATCTCCCTGATAAGGAACTGCATAGGTCATACACGATAAGGAATAATAGCAAAAACTGATGTCCTCTAGACAGTGTCAATAACAGTTACAACATGGAAAGTACAACTAAGCAAACAATGCCTTGGAGTGTTTGATATTCTTGTACAATGCTGTAAGAGTAGACCAGTAGAATTCATAACCTTAGTTCAGTGGCATGTGTAGGTTTGGATAATGATGAATAAATTCAGTACCATTAATTTTTCATTTGGTCCAGGGTATATTTAAATATATCAACAGACAAAGCAATAAAATAATTAATAACAAATGACCTATAACAGTTATAATCTAACGTAAAGTGCTTTGAAATTAAGCCGATCTCATGAGAAATTCATGCGAAATTCATGTGAGTTTCTAAACAGTATATTCTTAATATTTTTTCCCTCAGCGAAGATGAAGATGCAGTATTAATTCTGTTCATTCTTGCACATAAAATAATGTGAATGTATGAATCTGAGAGCTAAGAGATAAGTGAATCCAGGGGTTTACAGTAGTAATGGAAGCATTCGTATGTCACATTTTCATAATCAAAAAAGTTTCCTCAACAATCTTGAACAGTTTTACGCTCATACACGTGCTCATACACGACATATGGTGAAATGCTTTAAATGTAAGTGGTAAAAGGCTTATAACAGTATTTCCTTTTACAAAATTCAGTCCATGGTTTGAAAAGTCTTGCATTTAAAGTCTTACATTCATGACAGTGATAGTATCTGCCTTTCAATCATATGTCATTATCATGCATTGACACAGCATCAGAGATAACATTGTGCTGAAATGAATTTCTGCTGAATTATAAAGTTTATGGAGTAATAAATGATTCCCACTGGTACAGTTGTGCCATGTGGTGAGGGCTGTGTCTTTTGAGTGATGAAGATGTGCAAGCTTCCAAACAGAACTCCGAACCATCACGTCTTTCATGCTGAGACCTCCCCCGTTCGTGATTAGTTTAAATATTACATGATTTTTTGTTGTTTCTGTGTGGAGCATTAGTTTGATTTCCACGTCTGGTGTCAGAGTGGTAGTAGGAGAATTTTTTTTTCCTTTTTTCAAAAGAAAACCATCTTTTCTGTTGCATTTGTGCTTCTGTTACGGCTGCTACTGCTGAGTTTTGTTTATTTGTTCACACTGAAGGGATTTTCATGCCTGCTTTAAAAAAAGTGGCAAAACGAGCCCCATATTCCAAATATTCACCTTTTAAAACCTATGCACTAACAGTTTACTAACTCTAAACCCTATGCACTAAATCCAACAGCTTACTATAACAAATGGCATTGTAATATCTAACAGTAACATCATGCAATACACTTTAATGAGGCTGTATTAAAAATATACAACTTTCTGTCTTCTCAGCTCACAGGCCTCCGAGTTCTTTTTAAGTATCCTGACACACATTGTATATACCTAATTATTTTGTCAGCTTTACTTTTAAGCAGTCTCTATGTGACACCTAATTCCAATTTACCTTAAGATATTTAACAGAGACAGCTCTTCCTCAATTAGTTCCTCGTTCCCACTCTGAGTTTACATTAGTGTCACTCAAATATCACCTTACAAACAAGAGGGAGGTTGTTTTGACAGCTACGCTTTCAGGATGTTCTCACACGGCCGACCCATCATGATTACACTGCAGAATGTTTTCACCGTATGGCTATAGTTTTCTGTGCAACTTACAGATTGTGTTTATTGAGCAAAGCTATAATCAGACAGACATGAAAAATATAGGCCAGTTTTTGTGCTAATGTTTTTGCTCCTGCCTATTGAGATCCAGATGTTCACTGTCCAAACAACATCATCCCAGTGTTTATTCAATTGTATATTCAAGAGTCTAGTCTTTTTAATGCAGTGTACTCACTTTTTTTTTTATTTTTGGTAGGAACAGCCATTAAGAAATGGAAAAAAAGTTTAAAAAAAAAAAATATCATGGAAGAAATGTCTTAATGATATCCAGCTCATTTGTCCTGAGTTTGTTCTGGGATAAACATAGTAATGTGATATTTATCCATCCAATAATTCAATCCCCAGCTTAAGGGTCTCTAATAATTATAATTAAAAATATATATAGGCAACACGTTCTTTAACATTCCTTTAAGCTGTATATATGAACAACATAAATTTGTGGTACAAATGTCAAAGTGCTGAGAAATTATTTGGGAGTTAAAATAAGGCATGTACCAGTACAAGTTAACAAAAGAACACAGAAATGATTGACAGGTACACCAAAGAACTGGTTAATTTCTTTGGTGTAAAAAGATGGAGCATAAATGTCCCCCTTTCCTGCTCCTTACTTGACTTCCTGTTCACATTTAAAGAATACAAAAGTTTTTACCCCTACCAATAAACTCTACTGTGTCTGTAGAATACAGACTTAGTCCTTTTCTATCTCAGAGGGATCAGAGTGCCAGGCTCTTTTTTTAATTGGCATGCCTTCACTTGCTTCAGTCCAATCCCTTTCTTCACTGCGAGGTCTTACAGGAATGGCTCCAGGGCTTTGAGACTTAGTGAACCTTTGAATGGTATCTGCAGAGTGACAGGATCCTGAGTGCCAGGCTCTTCGTCGAGGGAAACCCTTAATCTCTGGGTCTGCTGTCTGAGATGTCCTCCTTCCTGCTGCTGATAGATAAGTCATGAGATGAGCAGAAGGCCCCAGGAGAGATGACTCAGATTGGGTAGCACGGCGACGAGGGGGGACTTCAGGAATACCATCATGGGAAGACTGAAGAGGCTTCAGAAGGGAAGTTTGGCTAGGTCTTGCCAGTTTTGGGGTTGGGGGCATCTGTGGTTGTGGCTTACTTTGCTTCCTTCTGCTCTGGACAATTCTGCTTTGGACTTTCTGAAGTAGCTGCTCAATGTTCAAGACATCATCAGTCAGTTGATTGACACGATCAAAACCAGCAAGGAGACTGTCCACGGAGGGCAGCAAGCGATCCAGGTATTGCTGGACCTCATGGCTCTCGGAGAGGGTGGAAGACTCTGAGACCTGGGAAGAGGCAGAGGACACCAGACGAGGCCCTGGAGGACTGATGGACGAGGAGATGCTGGAGAACTGGGAGCACTGGGATGATCTGGAAGGTGGTGACTCCATGCCCTCAAACTTTACTCGGTGCCTGAACTGGGAATGAAGTGAATACAAGCATAGAGTACAGTCAAGCATAGAAAACACTGCTACAATTAGTTTCTTGACCTACATGATGACAAAAGATGTTTATACCTCCTTTATCTTGGTGAGCCCCATCCATAGCTTGAGCCTCTTGATGAGAAACTCTACCATCTCATAGTCCTGTGGTTCCATGGATGGCCGGTACATTTCTGTCCGGATAGTCTTGTACCTATGCAGTAATACGGCTCCACATAGACGCCCAAGGAGCCAGAACCCCAGCCCAAATACAGTGAGGCAGAATAGGGGCCCAAGCACTGGATGCTCCTCAGACAATTGCCGTAAAGCTATTCGATTTCTCAACAAGTACAACACAGTCTGACTAGCTTGCATTACAGTCCTGAAGCCTTCCACTGAAGCTGAGAAAAGCTGAAAAGAATGCCACATCATGGCAAAGTCAGACTTGTTTGTTATTGCAAGCATTTTAGAAGCATTATATTTAATGTAACAGTCCAAGTATAACAGAGTAAAGTACCAAGCTGCCTGTGTGGGAGAAGAGAAGCAGCAGAAGCACAAACAGGAGAGCCACTCCACAGATCTCAGAGCAGGCCTGTTGGAGAACCCTTCCGAATACCACCCATCTTCTTACAAACTGCAGAGAACTTGCCATCTGCAACAAGCAAGCTCTATTTAATCTGAAAAGATTGTGTATCACAGATTGTGTGCCTGTTTTTTACTTTCCCACTACAAATTCAGAGAGGCACAAATAGGGGCCCAAACTCCCGGTGACAAAAACAGGATGGACTAACCTGCTATGATAAGAAATCCATACAGATTCTTATTAGACTTTCTTATTCTTCAAATTATTCAAACACCTGTCTTGCTTTTTCTTTCTTTCTTTTAGGAGCAAAGAGAGTGTGATGAAACTTCTGTCACATGACCTGTCATCATAAATCCTGAATTAATGGTAGGTCTACGACAGATTCAGAACGATGTTGGTCTCACATGGATCGGAGGCTACTAAATTGAATTGTATCGTTTTGTGTTATAGTAGATTCAGCGGTATTGTCAAATATCGAATTGTTACTTTAACATTTTAAATTATATTATATTTTGTGGAAGCCTGCGGTACACCTCTAACTTTTACACTGTATTATTAAACCACCAGCCAAGTAGACTAGCGAGCTAGATAACATTAAGGTGATGAGCTAATATTAGTCTATATATTGTGTTATGTAAATTCTTTTAATTATTCACAGGGCACTTGACAAAATAAGTAAGCTCAGTTGTTTATGTCTGTAGAGAACATCTATAGTGCTACCACTATATTCTTTCAACAATTTAACCACTGATTTTTGTAATATCAGTAACTGCCATTTCCTCTGCCTACAACAGCAAACAATTTCCTGCCCCTGCTGTCAATTTTACCTGTGGAACCAGCAGCATCAGTAACACAGCCGAGAGCTGCGAGGAACTCTTGGCCAAAGCAGCAATGCTGTGAAATCCAGTGAAGGTGTCAGGCTGGGAGACGTGAACAGAAAGGCATGCAGTGGCCGTGGACAAGAAACAAAAGCGCACTGAAGCTGCTGAGAAGGACAGTAAAGCGATCAAGAGCTGGAAGAGATGCCAACCCTGGGTTAGGTACTGAGCTCGCTCTCTGAGCATCCTCCAAACCTCGGCACTCAGAAAACACAAGGAGAAGATCAGCAGTAGAACCTAGCAAAAGAACAGAGCACTTAACAATATTCCACTGTCTCTCTACACACTTACACACATACACACGCATACACACCTTTTATTGCCCAGTTTCATTACATGGCCTGAAAAACTATCTTTAAGGATGGAGGACAAAATCCTGTTGCTCCATTACTTTAAACTCACATTAAAATTTCTGAAATTGCAGCGTATATTATATTATATTATATTATATTATATTATATTATATTATATTATATTATATTATATTATATTATATTATAT
>CM075014.1:21610539-21628765 GCA_037576675.1 Pangasius sanitwongsei | reverse complement strand
TTATATTATATTATATTATATTATATTATATTATATTATATTATATTATATTATATTATATTATATTATATTATATGGACTACAGAAAACAAGCAAAAAGTTTAATATAAGAATATGGCTTCCAACCTCATTGTTCAGCAGATTATAAAATAGCACTTGATCCAGCATACTATTACTTTACATTTCTGCTAAAGCCATGAGATACAAAATAAGAACTAATTAAATAAATAAGTAAGTAAGTAAATAAATAAATATTAAATATTAAATAGCGGTAATGAAGTCATAATGTTTGCACAGGCTATAGGTTATTTTATTACACATGCAATCAGCTATTTTGAGTTGTTGAATTCATTAAAAAAGCTAATTTTTCTGTTAATTCAGTCTCCTGCACAACAGAAATGCTCATAATATGAAGGATAAGCTGACCGAGCACTCATCTGTGCCATATTTAATAATGGCTAATAATAAACAGCCAAAAATGCAAATGTCAGCATGATATGTTGTGGTCATATTTTGAATCAAATCATTTATTAAGATATTTATTAAGATTTATTAAGATATTTATTAACATAATTTAAAAATTATGGGCAAATACTTAATTAGCTCTAAACCCTGCCTAATCTTTTCCTTGTTGGTGCAATTTGGGTACTTTGGCTTAAATTTAGGTACTTTAATATAAATGAACCAATACAAATTTATATGGCTTTTTCACATACACTGTATTTTAACACAGTCCAAAAGGTTGAAAGAAATATTTCATCCCAGTATTGGTGAAGTTTATCTGCATGGTTTCTGTTACCGTTATGGCGATGTTTAAGTCTAGTCCAGAGAAAGCTCCTGGGATATGAAAAGACTGGATGGAGATGGTGGAGAGAATCCGCTGTGTCTGTGTTTTCTCCAGCAGTATGGAGACTGGCAGGAATATCCCTGTCTCTCTGTGGTACTGAGTAAACTCAACTAACATGGCTTGGGTCCTGAAATATATAACGTTTCATTATAAATGCTGAGCAATGGTGAGCAAGAGCAGCAGCTGAGCGCTAAGTACAGAATTTAAAAAGTACATCTAGAGCAGAAAGGAGAACTGGGTTTGATACAAGATGATAGCATAAATATGGCAATACTCCAGTGTTTTTTTTTTTTTTTAACCTGATCTCTATTTTATTCAATGTTGCTGAATTCTCAGTTCTGGTTACTCAATTAGAAGGTGTTGATTAAATTAATTTTTTAAATAAATCTTTTTTACCAGCAGCTGGAAGGAGTCTCCAGTGTCAGCACTTTGCAACAGAGGGTCTGATGTCACATGGATCCATCAAAACGTTTAGGAAATTGTAAATAACTAGATTTTTCTTTAGTGTCAGATATTATAAGTTGATATTATTTCTCTCTCTCTCATCCTAAGATCTTTATAGTTAATAATAATAATAATAATAATAATAATAATAATAATAATAATAATGTAATAGTTGTTCTGTTGGATTTGTCATGTTCAACAACTGCCCTTAGACTTCAGTTATAAGTGAATTTCAAGGCAACGTGTTTTCTATTCTTTTCTCAGTACAGGGAATTGAAATTTGTGTCCACAGACAGAGATTGGGTTTACAAAAAAAAACTCTTGTGAGCATTCAATTAAGAGCTGTAACAATGTCCTCAGGCGGGAAACTCACTCTGCTGTGATCCAATGTGTTTGTTTCAGGCTTGACAGGATGTGACTGGTGAAGAAACTGCTGTTTCCAAGCAACATCTCGTCTGTCTCACTGGAGACACATGACTGTGCTGTGGACCACGGCCTTAGCAGGAGACAAATCGGTGTTCAGAAAAACATATCAGCTTTAATACTAATCTACTGTAGTTAGGTATGCAAATTTTTACACTCATATAACTATGAAGTGAGGTACATGAGTTATTAGTTCATGCTTGCTGAAAGTATTATGACAAATCCCAGACAATATTTCATGTATGCTATAATATTTTTTTTTTTAAAATGTGTAGATGCCTGACAGACAAGAAGGTTCCACGACCAGAAAAAATAAAATAAAAACCTACTCCGACTCCTTAGTGATTTTTACAAAATGAAAGTTTTCATTTAGAATGTACTGTATATTTAAACATGATAATGTAGCTATAGCACAAGCTACATGTTAAAGCTAAATCCCACTGCCTGCTGCACTACACACATCAACTGAAGCACAAGTTGGCTGATGGTAGAACAGTTTTTGCTATTTGGATTAATTAGCATGCACAGATCACACCAACTCTCAAAGCAGAAACATTGGCCAATGCCTTACTGACTTCTTGTGAAAGACGCAAACATTATGCGCTATGTTATAAATTTGTTCAAAAGGGGATAATAATTACATACTCATTTGTTTCCCTTAGTCTGTACTAATGCACTTAACTAGCTAACTAGCTTGCCGTGTGTTATTACATTACATTAGCTATTACTTTTTATCCTAGTCAATTAGGTTTCCAGGCAACCAAACCTTGGGACTGGACAGCACACTGGAGCTTTTACTAATGATTTTATGATTTGTCCACCTCTGATAATGTACATCAGGAAACATTTTATGGCTTTAAAAAAGCTGAACATTTTGCAAATTCAAGGCTTGTCCTAAAATCTATCCTTCCATGTCTATAATGGAGGTGACTCACCAGGTGAGGAGGGAGGTAGTACTGTTGCTTTGGTGTCTTTGTCTCAGATGTCCTGAATTTTGAGCACTGAACATCATCAACATCTGGCCATGATTCACTGTGTCTTTGGTATTCCCTCCACAATCTTAGAAGGTTGGAAAAAAAAAAAAAAACATCAGTTATTCAAAGAACGCCTTCACAGAACACCTTCATTTCTGACACACGTTTTGAACTTTGAGTTGTGAAACCGTGAGCCATTTTGCAATTGATGATCCTCACAGTTTGTTGCCTTCATTCTCTGTAGTCGTGCTAAGCCAATCAGAGAGAGGGAGGGATTTTTATGGAGGTGTGCTGTTAAGCTTTGGTCCATCCATTGCCACACCTCTGTCCACCTATATGAGAAAATAATTCATTCCATTAAACATCCAGTAAAGTACAAAAAGCAAATCACTATAGTTCAGTTCCACAATCAGTGTACACTAGTGCAGTGGTGCTAAATGCCAGTCCTCATTGCCTACTGCACTTCCTGAATAAAGTCACCCTAAACCTTATTGCATTTTTAATGATTACATTTAAAATGTAGTAATATAAAATAACCATATAAACAGTCCACTTTTGTGGTATTCACAACTTTGCTAGTCAAAATCTGATACAATCATGTTTCTCAATATGGCAGAATCCATGGAAATTCTGTTAGCAGTTGATGCTAACTGTAATTCCAGCATACTTTACTGATTTTTTAGTAATCAGAGAAAAATTTAGATATTCCCAATAGGTTTGGTGTCACTATCTGCATTTGTGTCACTATCTGCATTTGCATTCATCAGCTAGTTTAGTTTAGGCTCCACCTCCACATTCATTAAACATTTTTACTGATTAAATTCTTTCATAGAAGTTTAATTTTAATGCACTGACTGCAGTGGGGTTTCTGCATTCTTTTAAGAAATATTGGAAATCCGTTGAATTACATCATAAAATATAAGAGCCAATCATGTTATAATATGCAAATGCAGGCCATGCAACATGTGGTTTACAACAAAAAGGTGTGGTGTGTGTAGGGCTTGGGGATGTTTTCTAAATTGCATATTCATAAATTCTGGTATTCAAGCTTTTTTCTATTGAATATAGAGAAATTATTTTGAACTGAATTGAAACAGAGTCATGTTTTCACAATATTTACAATAAGGTTCCATATAAACGCACCTCTCTTGTGGTATTCACAAATTTGTAAGGTAGTGAAGTCTGATGGAGTTCATGTGATGTAATGTTGATGTTTCTCAATATGACAGAACCCAAGGAAATTCGATTAGCGTTTGATTACAGTTGAGCAATACTCCCCATGGTTTTTATGTCATTTCCACCTTTATGTCTGTGTTTACGTTGTCTGTAGTGCTCGAAGTGGAAAACGATAAGCGCTAGTACTCTCATTTTTGGAATGTAAATATATTTTACCATTTTTGAACGGCTTGATTCATTTTAATAGTACAGCTAGGTACGGCTACAAGGCAAATCACATGTTAATATTAGGTGATCATTCTAATACGTTATTGTTTCTATAGTGACAACTTACAGAGGGACTTGTATGACTGATGCTTCACATAAATTGATTTTAACATGTGTAATTGTTGATATGGTGAAGTTTTCTGTAACGAGATGTTTATTTACAGAAGGGATTTTTAGTTTATACTCTCACGCTGAGGTGATGTTATCTAATACAAAATTTTATGCTTACATTTTAACAAGCATTTCAGTCCTGTGTGTAAAATGCAAGCTCTCGTGTTGTGCTAGTGTGCTTGTTATATATCTCTATTTTTTTTCACTCATGCAGGTATAGTAATTGAAAAAAAGCCTCCATGGAAATCTACACTGTGAACTTATTGTCCACTTAGTTTGAGTGTGTAGCCAAGAATACTGTTATCATTAGCTAGATAGTCCATTTGATTCTGTGGCTAAGCATGGGTAAAGTGGAGTACCGGAAGCTTATGAGAAGTGCTGGTACAAAAAAAACATAAAAGAGCAAAACACAGAAGTGTACGGCCCACCTCCAACTGAAAGACTAAATTGCTAGCCAATTTACGCTCAGCCTCCATATTCCCTAGTTGCCTAGCAACAGTGTTCTCACAACTTTATATGTTAACAGCATGAATGTTGAAAATGACTTTCATCTGAAAGCACCATTTAATTCAAGTTCTATGTGACTTTAAGTGTTTTTCTTGCACTAACAGCTGGTTGACAGGCTGAAAAGAAATGTTCAAGCAGAAGGCTGTACTCAGACTCAGACTAGTAATCACTGCGTTAATGGATGCCGTGGAAACACAGCCTGGAAATGCGAGAGCGCTAGTGGTTTGGTGGTTCACCCTGAGAGGGCTGTAAGGTTAGGTTGTCCTGGCGAGGCTGAGACGATTGAACGTTTAACTGCAGGGTGAAGCAATCTGCTGTTCATCTGCTGGACGTTATCCTGATAGTTCATCATGAGAACCACCAAGAGGAACAGCATGTAGATCAGGCAGTTCTGGATAAGGTGGGGAAAAACAAGATACAAAAAATTGTCAGGCATTTTGCGGACTAGTTTGCAGAGCAATCTCTTATAATAATATTATAAGATTATTGTGTTATTATACCACACTAATGGTAAAAACTATTATGTGGTAAGCACAACATGAGACAAGCGGTCTTTGAATGGATAATGACTAAGATTTTAAAGGAGGCTCTACACAGAAGAGATTCCTTAGAGCAGAAGTGGACCCAGCAAAGTATTTCAGTCAACCGCTGAAAGCTAGGAATTTTATGTAGCTAGTCCTTCATAAATTTTTCATTGAATGCCCCTTCCTCAGGGGGAGTGTATGTCAAAACTAAATTGGACAAAATTAATCCACACCTTCATGAGATTTCTGAGAAGTCGTACTTTCCGTGCCTCTTCTTTAGCGTGCATCAGGCCATAGCCACAGAGAGGACGCACTTTAACCCCTTGATCCTTCCCCATCCTCATCACTACAGTCTCCTGGGCCAACCGATCCTCCACCTCTGGGTCTACTGGTTTCGCCACAGAGGCAAGATACATGGCCCGAACACATATCTGTAGAAACATAGAACAAAATTACAGCTGATGCTTTAAGTAAATCTTCACAGGCCAAAAAGTTGAAAGAAATACTTGATTCAAAAATGCTCCATCTCATATACATAATGCTATGAGTCACCATTGCTAGCATTTCAACACTAACCATGAGAGGCTCCAGGACCAGGACTGATGTGAAGAAGGCTGACAAGACAGAAGTTAGCCACATGAGGAGCACCGAGTTGGAGAAGGTGCTCCCGTATAAGCCCACCAAGGCCAGACACATCCCCAAGAGCACAGCCACAAGAAGATAAGCCACAGCCAACACCCAAGATGGTAGCATCAGACCTGGCCCACTGCGAGACACACCTGGGGATTGGCCATATCACAGTTTTTTTCTTACACTTTTTTTTTTACAGCTGTTTGTATAGATTTATAATGCACATACATAAGACATATTTCCATTGATGGAACTTCTGGAACCCAGCAACCAGTGTTTTTATTAGCTAAACACACCTTGGTCATCCTATAATGGATGTGCTTGACCAATCACATGTTCACTAAAGGAATCTCCAACTCTGTAGTTCCTGGTCTGCAACAATACTGGTTTCTTTGGTGGAAACATGTTAATGGTTCATGATAAAGTTCCTGGGCTCCTGGAAAGTTTTTTCTGTGCCTTATGAACCACAACATTTCCTGGAACAATGGTTCTGGTTCATTTTGGGTTAACAGGTCAAAAGTTTCTGAAAAGGTTCTTGCAGTGGAACTGGCCCTCATGAACTTAAACTGTTACAGGAACAATGACCGTGGTTCCTCAGCTGGAAAAACAAAAAGGTTCCTGAAGTCAGTATTTGCCTTATGAACTAAAAACACCTGAAGCAATGGCCCTGTTTTTTTTTTTTGTTTGTTTGTTTGTTTTTTTTGGTAGAAATGCATCCAAAGTTTCTGAGCCCCTCAAAAGGTTCCTGTTGTTGATACTGTACCTGTACTGTAAAAAAATAATGGCCCTATTTCCTTTTGTGGAGATGCATCCAACGTTCCTGAGTTCCTAAAAGGTTCCTGTCTTGTGAACTAAACAATGGCTCTGCCAACCCTAACCCTTTGGTAGAGAGGCAACCAAACTTTCTGAGGTCTTAAATGGTTCCTGCTGTGAAACTTGCCTTATAAACTAAAAAATTTCCCCGGAACAACAGGCTTGGTTACACTAGCAGTGACTCCTCTAAAGTTTCTGAAAAAGTTTCTGGGTTCTGACGAATGTTCCTGTGGTGAAAACTTTCCTTTTAGGCCACACAGTCAAATAATCTCACCTATGTGTGTGGTGGAGGTGGTGCTGAAGGAGTCTGGGGGAGGACTGGGAAGGAAGGTACTGGCCACACTACACACTGACATGGAACAGTGGGATTTATAAAGACCAGTGTCACAATCAGATTTCTCCACACTCAGATCCATCCATTCACTAGAGGAACTTTCCAGTCTAGAGTAAACACAAGTGCACCTTGAGCTTGGGGAAGATGTTCACAACGTTAGCATAAGCTCAGTGTACCACAAAACCATATGATACCTACAACTTTTTGGTAATATAGTGTTAATGTGTAGGTAGTGGTGAGATGTAGCACTCACGTGTCAGATAGAACAGTTTCGTTAGGTGAATATCGGCCACTATCAGATGTACTTGGCCCTGAGGAAGCAGCACTGGATAAGAAAGGATCTGCAGGTACAGGTCGCAACTCCTCTTCTGCAATAATATATCAAGAAATCTTGCAATTCTCACTGTAATATGTAACATTTCGGAATATAATTTATGCCAGATAAAGATATTTATACCACAGCGCTCTTGAATGCTTGATTCTGATTGGTCAGAAGGTTTATATTAACGGGCTTATATTAATACTTGTTAACAATTGTTGTTTCTATATTAAAAACTTCATTTATATGGTCGATGGTGCACATAAAAAGAAGTGTGATTGTAAAGACGTTTTTGGAAGAAGTCTAAGGAGTTTCTTGATAACATGACAAGTTGAATTTTTTTTTTTTGCGATATTAACTTCGCAATAATGAGAAAAAAGAGAGGCTGGTGAGAGAACCACTGTCTATAAGAGTAATAAAACAATTCAATGGCTGTTCCACAATATTAAATGTAGCAATAAATGGATAAAATTTATCACGCATCACTCCTCAATTCATTGTTGAAAAATTGTAATCATTGGCAAATTGATGGAGTATAAGAGTAATAAAACAGCTCGGGGCATTTGGCCTCTGCTTCATTACACCACCCTGTTGTTGATTATTTCCTTATAACAGCACACCGCCAAGTGCTCTATTCCTTTGATAACATACCAGAGAATGACGGTTGCTGTTTCTTCAGATATGGAGAACTGCTATCTTCAGAGCTTGAAAGTTCAGATGCTGGAGAATTCAGTCTTAACTGAAGAAGCGCTCTTTTTCTCTTCAAGAGCCGTGTGGGTCCCATCACCTCAGCAAGGCCTAAAATGCTGTCGCTTGATGTCCACTGGTCCACTCTGCTAGAGCGAGGACTAAACATTGCACGTTTTTTAGTTTACACTTGTTAAATGACAGTCCTGATAGCAAGCGCAGTAACAAAGTCTTTCTTGTACCTTTCACTCCCAACGTGTGAAGTGTTCCAAAATTCCGACTCCAGTTTTGGGCTTTCCAAGGATTCCTTGATAAAATGCAAACATTTCAGTGTTTTGTTTATCAACTTCCATGCCATCTTAAATACGTTATACCATAGTGATGTTGAATTCTCTATTCTGATTGGTCTTAAGGTGTTGACAATTCTTCTATAACAGTAGATACAACAGTAGTTTCACCTGCGCAGCAAATCACCAGTTTATATTAATGTTTCTATAGTTTATATAAATGTTTCTATAGTAACAATTGGCTTATAGAAACTTGTATGGTGGATGAGTCAAATAATCTAAACCTAATAATAAATGGATTTTAAAATGTGGTGTTATTCAAATAAAGGAAAACATATAATCATTGCTATTATGAAGTTTTCTGTAAGGAGACATTTATTTAACATTTTTGGAAGGAGTCTCCAGTGTCAGTGTTTCCCCCACCAAAGGAAAGTCTTCAGGACAGAGGAGTTTACACTTTGCAGTAACGCAGAGCTGCGTTTTACGTCTTATTAACTTCAACGACCGTTAGTATCTGCTACAATACAAGTGAGGACAGGAACGGACTTGTTTCTCTGAGGTTTCACAACATTAAATGTAACTATAAATGAATAAAAATATGATCTATCGTTCATTAATGAATAAAAAAAATAATAATCATTGGCAAACTGCTGTAGTATAAGAGGAATTTTAAAAAACTGTGTTATTATTGGAAAATATTCATCTTCAGGGTTGCACCTTTGCATCAGGTTGCATTACAACACCCTGTTGTTGATTATTTTCCTATAACAGCACACCCCCAAATGTTTTACTCCTTACGTGTTCAACCATCTAAAAATAGTTAAGTCTCACAAGGGAAGATCCTTCATGTGTGGAGGACTCGTGGCCTGTAGGCATGGACAAAAAGGAAGCGCAGGACATATCTGGGTGGCTGAAGTACACATCCATCTCTACAATATCAGACATGGGGGAAGGAGGCAGAGATAGCTCCACGGCAACCTGGAACAATAATAACCCAGTAATAAAGCTGCATATACGCATTAGGATAGAATAATCTGATTAGAGAAGTAAAAGAACCAGCATTATTTTAACTTTAGCTTTCTTGAGCACATTTCTTATCCATTTTGATAAGCAGAAACATAACAAGTAGAATGTGATACAGTGAGGAATGTTCATGCCTTGCTCTTGGTCTTTCTGAACAGGAAGGTGAGGAGGGATTGGAGGGGAAACATCACAACAGCGATGGTCATTCCAACCAGTATGGTCTCTGGGGTCATCGGCATCAGGTCAGCGACTGGACCTCTACAATGAGGAAATTAGACGAAATCATTTTCTCCTGGCACTGAGGAACTTTAGTAATTTTCATGATAGTTTTAATGATAGTGTAAATTTTATTTTATATCCACTCTTAGAAAAAGGGTTCTTTAAGGGGAAAATAATTTGGGTTCTTTGGTAGGCCCTCGGGGGTGGGGTGGGGGAGGGGAACCCTTATAGAACACTACAACAGACTGTTTCCTTATATGAAAATGTCCAATTGTGGCATTGTGGATCATTTTGAAAAAAAAAAAAAAAAGTGTTCTGCTGGAAAAAAAATCATTAACTGAGAAAATGTTTGAAAAATATTGTGTTAAAACCAGCTCTACTTGATAAAGCTCATTTTCTTGAAGGTGCCAATAATTCTGGCGTTAAAGGGCACTGTATACTGTGTGCTCCTACAAAAAAAACAATCCAATGGTGTACCTTTAAATAGATTATGTAATAAAGGTACACTACGCCCTCTGGGTCTTCTTATTAACTGCACCCCTGAGGACACAACCTTATAGTGAAGAGTGTTTATTGTGTTATAAAGGTATAGCTTAGGACCGTTTCCTCAGAGTGTGTATGTACAAACTGTTAATGTACTCATGCTGATATAGCATTTCATTAATCACAGTATGCTTTAGTTTTCCTTCTTTAACACACCTAGTTCAACGCTTAATGGTTCTTCAGTTGTTAAGCTTTTTGTAGAACTGTACAACAGAGTATTTCCTAATCAGAAATGGTTCCAAGGGCCCTTAATTAATGAATAAGTCCTTAAAAGTTCTACATTTTCTAAGCATGTACTTGAAATATTATACAAATTATGCCAAAAATGATTCAGAATAGCACATTTTAGTTAATTCTCAGGGTTACTCATTTCAAAGTCACTTGTTAGCTGCCATGTCTAGTACAATCATTTAAAGGTTTGCAAACCACAAAGTGCAGAGCTTGAACTTTCAATAAGTGTCTTTCAACACGCAGTACGAATAATGCTTTGTGATCGAACAATTTAACCCTAAACACCATCAAGATGTTTGGTGAAAAAATGAAGTGGCCATGGACTCTGATTCCCAGAATCCACCACGTCATCACAACATGGCCGATCTGGACTCCATTTCCCATCACCTGCAGCCACTATCACATTCACATTCACCTGACTACTGATCACACAACTAGACTCAATCACACACACACACACACACGTGAATTGCCTGGACACATACACAATGTGAAGTCTTGCTCTGAGCTTGCTCATGACAATACCAAGCCTTTGTATTTTGTGCTCGCTGTCTGGTTTATATCTCATTCGAGTTCTATGGTTTTAGCTTCTGTTTTTTGCCGTTGAAAGTTTGTTTGTCGCTTGCCTGGCGCAAGTCTGTTTTTTGACTCTGCTTTTGATTGTTGATTTGGATTTGTTCAACAGTTGCAAAAAAGCCTACCTGCACTTGCAACCGTCTCTGCCACCTTATAACAAGAATAATCCGCACACCTGCTTGCTTCTGCAAGAAGGTTTGCCATATATGGATCTTTCAACAAGATAATGACTCCAAACACCAGTGCATATCTACACAGAAATGGTTGCAGGACACAAAATCAGCATCTTCGTATCCCTTATGAAATGGATGTCCATATGCACGAACCTAAATATACTGCATAATGGAGTATGGAAGAGGGTCTGAGAACCTCTACAAGTATCACCAACCTTTATACGAAGTACAATATTAATTGTGGGAGTGCAGATCATTTTGAAATCTATATTTTGCTGGAAAAATATCACTAGTTGAGAAAATGTGTAAAAAATATTGCATTAAACTACAGAAACTCCATTTGATAAAGCTATTTTTTTTTTCAGGAAGGGTGCCAATAATTCCGGAGTCAAGCAAACGTTTTCTTTTTCTCCAAAGTACAATGTACATGTACTTTCACTAGCTTTAAATGACATTAAATGATAAGGTACACTACACCCTCTGAGTCCTCTAATTAAAGGTACAAAGACGTATCCTTGAGTACACCATGTTAGTGATGTCCTGAAAGGTAAGTTTAGTACCGTTTCCTCTGAGCATGTATAAATAGTTTATCCTTGTTAATCTAATCGTGTTGATATAGCATATCATTAAATAATCACAGTACTTCTGAAGTGCATGCTTGAGTTTCCTTATTCTAACATGCCTAATTCAACAGAGCAGAAAATCATTAACATGAATAAATAATGATAAAAAAAAAAAAAAAAGGTGCATCGAGTGCATCAGGTGCTACGCTGTGATGTGTGTTGTACTGTAGTAATTTTCCAGGAAAAAAGGGGATGTGTGGACTGGCGTTGGCTCTGTTACCTGCTGCTTATTGTGGCCACAGATCCGTACCACACTGCCCCTGCTGCCAGGTAAAGGTGCAGAATCAGAGCGCAGCAAGTTACTCTCTGAGCTCGGCTAAAAGTGCTGTGAGCTGGACGCTCCCATAGAGACAGCCAGAGGTGATGATCCTGCAGTCCGAATAGGAGCTGTGCACGCAAAATCCTCCCGAACTGCCGAAGCTCTGGGGGGCCTACAAAAAATAAATGAACATAATTGAGTGATTCATTTGTCCTTCTTCAGAAAGTGCTTTATCCTGGTTGGGGTGGTGATGGAGCCAGAGCCTATCCCAGGAACATTGGGTGCTAAGTGGGAATACACCCTGGATAGAACCCCGAGGAATTCCTACTCTAACTACTCTGTTAAATAATTATTATTTATTATTTTTTAAAAATAGACATTATTAATATTTTTACATTTAGTTCTGTTTCATGTCTGTACAGAGCCCTTGGGTACCCTGAAAATAATAATATTATAATAAAAAAATAGAAATAATAATAATAATAATAATAATAATAATAATAATATTGCCTTTAATGAGATGCATTCAAATAACCTAATATAATGAGTAGAGTTTATTAAAACCACTTGTTGATCAGGCAATTACAAAATAAAAAAATAAAAATCCAGACATTAAATCTGATTGGCCCGAACTCCCGGGCTACTGATTTGTCCGTCCCTGTACCAGATAAATTTTCAGAAGAAAATGGATATTCACACTATAGGACATGAGGCTGTCTTATTCAGAAGGTATCTTATTGGCTCTTACACGTAGCCAGCACCACTTTCTGAACCAATCCCGAGTTCTTTTCATTCTCCACAGACAGCCAGTCCTCCACCAGGAAGAAGAACATGTTATCAGTCTGCATGTCCCACACTGTCACATGCTGAAGATACCATGAAGGGTCCAGACCTGAGTAGAGAAGAAAATGTACTGTTTTTTTTTTTTAAATTCTTGATCAATTTAAATAGAAGAAAAGTCATTTCTATGATATTTCCCACCTGTGTTATCATGCCAGATGCATATTTTCCAGATTTCTCCCAAGTTGACATCAGTTTCTACCTGAAAGTCATCTAGACCGTTCCTCTGAAAAGCTCCTTCTCTTTGCAGGTGCCGTGAGCCACTTTTGTTTAGACCATACAGACTAATACCTACATGAGCAGAGGTTCCTGGAGGAGACATGGAGCAGCGATACATGGTCTGTTAAATGGAATGGGGGAGTGACTGTTTATAGCTGCTATAAAGTAAGTCAGAACAGGAACAAATGTTTCATTAAACAACATTAAACACAAATATAAATGGATAAAATGTACAGTGTGCCATTCTTTAATTAGTAAAAAAATAATCGCTGGCAAACTGCCGTGTTTTAAGAACATTAAAACACTTCAGGACATGCTATTTTAGGAAAACAATTAACTTGTTGGTTTGTATATATACTGTATACACACACACACAAATTAACCACATCAAAAGTTTACATACGCTTGATTCTTAACACTATGTGTTGTTAGCTGGATGATCAATGACTGTTTTTATGTTTTGCAATAGTTGTTCATGAGTCCTTTGTTTGTCCTGAGCAGTTAAAGTGCCCACTGTTCTTCAGAAAAATCCTCCAGGTCACATTATTTTGTTTTCACTGATGCTCAAGAAGGTAACATGATAATTAAGAGCCAGGGGGATGTAAAATTTTGAACAGGATGATCGGTGTATATTGTTATTTATTTTTTACATCTTGTTTTTTTCACTTAGTACTGCCCTTCAGAAGCTACATAAGATATTTACATGTTTCCAAGAAGACAAAATAATAACAATTTACACGAATCATCCTTTTCAAAATTTTACACCCCACTGGCTCTTAATGTATCGTGTTGCCTTCTTGAGCATCAGTGAATGTTTGCACCTTTTGTAATAGTTGTGTATGAGTCCCTCAATTGTCCTCAGTGTGAAAAGATGGATCCCTACATCAAATAGCCTGCTGGAAAGGGGTCAAATATGCAGAAAATGTTGGAAAACCAAAGAATGTGCAGGACCTTCACGATTTTTCTGAAGAACAGTGGGCAGTTTAACTGCTCAGGAGAAACAAGGGCCTCATGCACAACTATCACAAAATATAAAAACAGTTGTTGATCATCCAGGTAACAACTCACAGTATTAAGAATCAAGCCAATGTAAACTTTTGAACTGGTTCATTTGTGTAAATTCAGTTATAATTTTGCATGTGGAATATATGTAAATATCTGCTATGTGAAATAGCTTATTCAGGGCAGTACTAAATAAAAAAACAAAATGGAATTTTTATGATCCCTCTTATTTTAAAAATTATTAACATTTTGCAGATTCTTCAGGGTGTATGTAAACTTATGACCCCAACTGTATATACACTGATCAGCCATAACATTAAACCCAATGACAGGTGAAGTGAATATCATTGATTATCTTGTTACAATGGCAACTGTCAAGGGGTGGGATATATTAGGCAGCAACTGAACAGTCAGGTCTCAAAGTTGATGTGTTGGAAGCAGGAAAACTGGACAAGCATAAGGATCTGAGTCACTTTGACACGGGCCAAATTGTGATGGCTAGATGACTGGGTGAGAGCATCTCCAAAACAGCAGGTCTTGTGGGGGGTACCCGATATGCAGTGATTAGTACCTACCAAAAAGTGGTACAAGGAAGGACAACCGGTGAACCGGCGACATGGTCATGGGTGCCCAAGGCTCATTGATGTGTGTGGGGAGTAAAGGTTAGCCTGTTTAGTCTGATCCAACAGAAGAGCTACGATAGCACAAATTGCTGAAAAGGTTAAAGCTGGCTATGATAGAAAGGTTTCAGAACACACAGTGCATCGTAGCATGCTGCGTATGGGGCTGCGTAGCTGCAGACCGGTCAGAGTGCCCATGCTGACCCCTTTCCACTGCCGAAAGCAGCTACAATGAGCAACAGAATTGGACCATGGAGCAATGGAAGAAGGCTGCCTGTTCTGATGAATCCCAATTTCATGTAGACAGCCAGGTCCACGTGTGTCGCTTACCTGGGGAAGAGATGGTACCAGGATGCAGTATGGGAAGAAGACAAGCCGGCAGAGGCAGTTTGATGCTCTGTGCAATGTTCTGCTGGGAAACCTTGGGTCTTGGCATTCATGTGGATGTTACTTTGACACATACCACCTACCTAATCATTGCTGCAGACCAAGTACACTCCTTCATGGCAACGGTGTTTCAGCAGGATAATGCGCACTGCCACACTGCAAAAATTGTTCAGGAGTGGTATGAGGAACATTACAAAGTGTTCAAGGTGTTGACTTGGCCTCCAAATTCCCCAGCTCTCAATCTGATTGAGTATCTATGGGATGTGTTGGACAAACAAGTCCAAGCCATGGAGACTCCACATAGCAACTTACAGGACTTAAAAGATCTGCTATTAATGTTTTGGTGCCAGATACCACAGCACACCTTCAGAGGTCTTGTGGAGTCCATGCCTTCACAGGTCAGAGCTGTTTTGACAGCACAAGGGGGACCTAAACAATTTTAGGCAGGTGGTTATAATGTTATGGTTAATTGGTATATATGTATGTGTGTATATATATATATAACATTTAAATTCAGTCTTCACTTACCGGCCCCTCTATACCAGCCAGTTTTGACCAGTACCCGATAACGGTAGCGTCCTGACTGGCCACATAGTGGGATGCAGCTCAAGCGCAGGCTGTCCAGATGGTCTAGTTTGTGGGTGATGAGACCAACCAGCAGATGAATCAGAAGTAGAATCCCACACACTATCCCCACCACCACGTTCCTGCTCGGTCCATCTGACTGAAACAGTAAGATTTATCAGTAACACTTTCTATGAAGGCCATGGTCTGGGTGTTAAATTGACAGTTTAACGCTAGTGACTCTTTCTTTGAATAACAAGATTAATCCAGTTCCATGGTTTCTCGTTGTCATTCTCAATCATCAGCCATGGAAGCAAACTATAGTTTACCAATTATTTTCTGCAGTTAGGGCTATAATTTGTGAATTGCAGACCATGCATTTGATATGAATAACAGTGTCAATAAAATTCCAATGTAGAAATTCAATTTAAAATGTCCCCCTCACAGCTCTTTTAACAAATCACACCCTGTATGTAGATGTTGCAACATTGTCACTTTTAGAACACTGGGAGAGGTTAATGCACTGGGCAACACTCTCACTGAGAAGCACCACATTTAGCACTGATATGATAAGCGCTTTACAGCACCCCTGCTCCATATCAGTGCTAAATGTGTTTCTTTTGCAATATGAAGAAGCCACCTTAGTGTGTGTTCAGAACACTGTTTCTGAACTGGTCACTGGGGAACCCAGGCTTTCCAAATTTTTGCTGTCTCTCAGAATCCAGCACACACTACATATTCTATTGGTTGGTTTTGGCCAAAAGATTCAAACTTTGGTTCAGGGGGTACTCCAGAGCCAAGGTTAGGAACCTGTGGTTTAGACACATTGGGACTATGGTTCACAAGGACCAGTTTGAGAGACACAGGTTGAATATAATCTACAAAATCACACACAATGCTCTTTTCAGGAATCCACAGTGCTCTTTTACATACAGAGGGTCAAGATCAATACAGGATTCAATCCAGGACCTAGGATTTTGGTATTTTATCTTGGAAAGGTGGGTTTCAAATCAAATATCTAGGGGTGCAGGGCTTGGCTCTGAAAGTCAGGCTGAGGGTGTTTGGTACAATGGAGGCCTAAAGGAGGCTGGGAGCCAAACTAGGGGTTCTGGAGTATAAGATTTTAATAAACAAGGCAAGATCAAATAAAGAGGGTTCCCCTCCTAGTCCCCTTCACACCTCCTCAGGGAGGGTCTACTCCCAACCACCACCACCACCGCATCCATGAGACACACAACCACACACACCAACAACCAGCCACACACAGCCCAAGCCAGATTTGAACCACCAACATCAGCATAAGTTGGTTGAGCAGGATCTGCAAAGTTACACTCTTTGCTCTTTTCAGGCACCGCTGAAGTGTTACACCAGTTGCCTCAGACAGAGGGTCAAGATGAGGAGGTGGGGCAAAGGTGAGTTTCCAAGCTAAAATACCAAAATCCAGCATTGTCACTTTTTAGGACATTGTTATAGGTTAATGAACTGCATAGAGAAACACCACCACCACCAATTTGATGGCATTCCTGCTCTTACCAATGCTAAATGAATCTCTCCTGTGGTTTGAAGGAGCCACCTTAGAGTGCTCATAACAGTGTTTCCCAAATTGATCCTTGAGGAACCCAGATTTTAGCTATCTCTCAGAACCTAGGATACTTATACTACACATCCAGTTACTTGGTTTTGGCCACAGGATCCAAACACTGGTTCAGGGGGTACTGAGGAATCCTGTGGTTTAGGTGCATTGGGGATATGGTTTTGGAGGACCAGTTTGAGAAACACAGATTGAGTATGATCTACAAAATCACACACACTGCCCTCTTCAGGCTCCAGTGAGGCATCACATCATTGGCCTCAGACAGAGGGTCAAGACCAGGAGGTGGGGCCAAGGTGTGTTTCCAAGATAAACCAGGACTGTCTCTTTTTAGTAGACAATTTTAGATTACAACCAAACTCAAAACTCAATCCCTTGTCTCTCTACTCAAGCCTCCACAGATACAAAGAGGAAGCTACCTCCAGTCCTCACATGACCTTTACTTGTTGGTTCATTGTAACGCACTCCTTAGTTAAAATCAAAGTTATAAAAAAGTAAGTCCCTACCTGTTCTCATTTGGTGTAGTGGTCAGGGCTTTGGTTTCTGGTGCCAAAGGTTCAGGGTTCAATTTAGCCTCTTGACACTATTGCAGCACCCACAAACAAAAGAGAAATATACCAAAAAAAGCACACCTACTATGAGCTGGTGTGTCTCAGTGGAATGAGCTGTGGTGTTTGTTGTGATGTTAGTAGGTCCTGGATTGAATCCTGTGTAGGGTTCTCAAATAAAATATCTGGGGGTGCAGGGCTTGGCTCTGAAAGTTGGGCTGAGGGTCTGTGGTACAGTGAATGCCTGAAAGAGGCTGGGAGCCAAACTAGGACTTCTGGAGAATAAGCTTTTAATAAACAAGGAAAGAGCAAATAAGGATTCCTCTCCTAGTCCCCTTCACAGGGAGGGTCTTGTCCTCCTCTACTCCTAGGCACACACACACACCCCCACATCCATGAGACACACAACCACAACCTCACACAGCCCAAGCCAGACTTGAACCACCAACATCAGCATCAACACCA
>CM075014.1:21593408-21610439 GCA_037576675.1 Pangasius sanitwongsei | reverse complement strand
AAAGAGGCTGGGAGCCAAACTAGGACTTCTGGAGAATAAGCTTTTAATAAACAAGGAAAGAGCAAATAAGGATTCCTTTCCTAGTCCCCTTCACAGGGAGGGTCTTGTCCTCCTCTACTCCTAGGCGCACACACACACACACACACACACACACCCAACAACCTCACATCCATGAGACACACAACCACAACCTCACACAGCCCAAGCCAGACTTGAACCACCAACATCAGCATCAACACCAACTACTGAGCATTTTTACATTGCGCCACCAAGGGAGACTGGAGAGCCTGTATTTTTTGGGGGGCTTATCTTGAAGAATCAGCATCAGAACTAAGAACACCAAAAAGAGTTTGGGAACATTTACATATAAGTAAACTCACTGAAAGTAATAGCACCCCATAAAAGCAGTACGAGTTCATGTGTGTCTATGGGAGCCGATGTGCTGCAATGGCTGAGCTGCATTACTGGAAGATTTACCACACAATGCTCTTAGGAGGCACTCTTTCAGCATTTAGTGGTCATTTTGTTGTTTTGAGATCTCTGTGATCTTTTTGCCTTTTAGGGAATATGTGACTGTCACTAAATGAGAATTCATTACTGTGCTTAGTAATTTATGGCTGGTTGGCATTTATCAACATAACGTACACGAGTATGAAGAAAATCAGCATTGACGAATCTTTTTGAAATCTGTCAGGATTTTTTAGACTGGTTTAGTGCAGTTGATGTATGTCATAAACATAGTTTTCTAAAATGTTTATATAAAGTCTTCACTCGTTATGTCGATCAAAGATGTTTGTGAACGATACACGAATTGAATATAATTCATCCATACAGAGTCAGGACTAATTTTTTAAAACTCAATAAATATTTTGTTAAAAAATTAACAGTTCATTAGTGTAATTAACTAAATGTAATGCATAACTACTAGTAAATTGCCATACTACTTACCTTTCAGTTCATTTCACCAATACCTAATCAGTATATAAGCTGTTACGTCATCATAATTTAAAATGTAAGTTTGCAGTGTACTCAGTGATTAACAGCTGAATACTTAGTTGTTTATCTAGTACTGACTAAGACTGCAATTACTTGTAAACTACTACATATTAATTATAAGTAATCAATGACTATTTAACAGCATAATAAGCTATTCATTAGCAACCCTTAATGCAAACTGTTACCTGTATTTTCAGTGTTTATTGACTAAGTTCAACAACTGCCCTTAGACCTCCATTATAAAGGTGTTTCTTCGCAGAGAAATGTCTAGAAATTTAGTAATTTTAGTATTAGAAATTCTGGATTAGTATCTGTACAATAATAGAGATTAGGTTAGACAATTCCTTTCAAGGTGATTCCACAATTATGGTGCCATTTGTATCCCACTGATATTATATTTATAAATATGTATATGATTTAAAGACAAGAGACATTTTCAATACACAGCCTATATAAGTATTTAAGTAATTATAAAATATAAGGATTTTATAATTATTAAAATACTTCAATAAATACTTCATAAATGTCTGGATCCTTTTAACATTTTATGCTTGAAACATGCTTTTCCACTTTTCCATTAGAGTTTATTCAAAATCTACATTTTAATTCATTCCCTCAGCCCTGTTACCTGATCACATTCACCCGTACAAACTCCAACATATTAATATTCCGCAAGTCACATGTTCAATGGGAATTTTCTTATCTAAATTTCCTGAAGATCATGGGAGGAAGAAAAGCTTCTCATTTTTTTCTTCATTTTCAATTATATTGACTGAAAAGGTAACTTTTAAAGTACTGTTCTGTTACTCAAATTATAGATTAAAAGTAACTTTTTAATATAAATAAATATTAGACAAATCATCAGATTATCCTCAGTTCTCATGCCATTTGCATAGATGCTATGCTAGTTAACAAGATTTTGTTATTAGCTAATTCTATGTTAAAAACTCAACTCTGTTACTCATTTAAGGACAGTGAAAGTTTGTAAAAAAAAAAAAAATAAATAAATAAAATTATCTGAGATACATGTTTAAATTTGTCTTAGATTCAATGTTGACTTATAAAATGATAAAAATAGTACTTAATTTTTAAGAGTTACAGGCGTTAAATAGCACCTCGATTGTGAAATCACCCTTTAAGTCTTATCTTTACCCATACTATTCATACTAAAAAGATGATATTCAAGAGATTGACGCACTGGTGCGAGTAGTACGATGGCATCTGGCTGAATGAACAGACTGGCTCCAAAAAGTGTGAGGTGCTCAGTGAGGCAGTGAGCAGTATCAGGGCTGCTAGTACTGAGCACGCTCAGACCGGCTGTGCTCCAGCGTCTCTGTTCCATGCTGAAGAACTGGCAGAGCGAGCTGAACACACACAGCGAGACACACAACTCCACACCCGCGCTGTTCTTTAGGGTCACATACAGGTCCTTAGCAGAGCCATTCAAGCTGCATATAGAAATGATTTGCCATTAGACGCCGAGTTAACGCAAAACAATGTGTACTGACTGCATGGAAAGAACTTACAGTGGTGTGAGGAAGACTGTTTCCTCCACTGAAGGACTCATGCTTGAGAAGGCGAGGGTCAGTTCTTTAACACGAGTGTGTTGGGACGGTTGAAAGGTTTGGTCATCAGTTACGATGATGCTGACTTTTCCAGAGCTCAACATACCACTTCCTGCCAATACAGAGAGTAAGAATGTATTACATCAAATATACAACATTGAAATTATTTGAGAAATTGTACTTTTATAGGCATTTGTGTAAAAAAAAAAAACATTATGTATGTCTATGGAATAACAAACATCACCATTAAAACGGGTTGACACAAATCTATAGTATATTCCCTAAATCTTTCAGTTTTTTAAATACAACTAATGTTAATTATCCATTAACTTTAAAAATTTCGTAACATTTTCTATAAAGGCCATCATGTATAATGATCTATGAATACATTTATTACCTGTTATAATGCATTCATAAGGCATTATTCACATTGTTATAATTATTTATGAAAAGGCATTACAGTTTATTACAATGTTTAGAATGCATTTATAAATTGTTATAAGTCAATACTGAAGAAATTGTGCCCCCAGTTTGTAACTGCTTGGTTTCTTTGCTAATGGTCTTATAATGTGTTATGAGCACTAGTTAAAATTCATCATGCATAACAAACATTGGTATAATGTGTAATGCATTTTCATAGAAAGTGTTACCAAAATTTCCTATAAAACATGAATTTAAATCCAGTATTCATAATGCATTATAAATTTATACACCTTTTCTATGAAGGCCATATGTATAGTGACATATGAATACATTCATAACATGTTATAATTATACACATTATACACATCATTATAATTATTTTTGAAAAGGCATTACAGTTTGTAGTGTCTTTTATATGTCATAAAGTGATTTACTAGTGCTTATAACACATTGTATGACCTCTCATAATGCACAATGCAAAGTGGGACTTGGTGATATAACGTGTTATAGACACTAGTTATAATGCATCATGTTAAAGATTCATAATGCATAATAAAGATTGCTATAAATAATTATAACAGTGCTTTATGAATGCGTTAGAACATGATATGATATGAATGTGTTCATAGTTTATTATCGATATGATTACCTTCACAGAAAGTTTATTTATAACACATTATCTTATACAATACCTTGTAATGCCTAGCATAAGGTATGTATTAATGCTTGTAGTTACATGTATAAGTAAGGAATAAAACACGGGGGTGTGCAGCTACTGTAAAATTATCAATGACAGGGTGGTGTGATGAAGCAGAGTTACTGATACTACCTTGAACTTGATTAATTTTCTATAACAGCATGTCCTAAATTGTTTTATTCCTAATATGACGATTACCTTTTTTTAATTTAGTAAACAGTGAACAATGGTACCTTGAATCAAGCTGAAGTTAAAGGCAATAAAGAGCCCAGCATTCGGCTCCGTTTCGACAGCTCTGACTGTGAAATTCACAATTCCTTCTGATGGCAGAGTGACATTAACCCTTCCTGAGACCTCCACCTTCTTGTTTTGTAGAGTCACACGTATGGCACTTTCTGCTGTCAGGTTCGCGATGGGGATCGGCAGACCCTGTGGTGTGGCGAACTCCATCGCAGCTAGCGTAGTAGAAATTGGTGGATCTGCAGCAGATATGAATGGGAGCGCCTCGCGCTCCATAAACAGGAGAATCTGAACAACTTCCTGTCTTTCAGTCCTCAGTTGTGAGCTCAGATTCGGAGAGATGTGAAACTGGCAAGGGCTGGACGGGTCAGTACACAGGAGGTCTGAAGTCAGGTCACCGCATTTGCCTACTGCGTTGATTTGTGGCGCTTTGAGGGAGAGAGCTTCCTCTCCAGGCATCCGTGACCACATTAAGCTACGCACTAGCTGTCCGACCTGGTAAAACGCTGATATTGCAGTGTCTTGATGTTGAGTGTGGCGGGAGAGTAAACCTGAAGCATTTGCTGGATACTGAACAGACATTGAGCTGCCTAAAGAAAACAAAGAGCAGATTAAACTTGATGATGTTTTTGATCAGGATGTTCATGGATAAGGAACTTTCATACTTAAAACATTCAGAATATTCCTTCCAGTGTCTACAGGAGTAGCATCTCCTTGTTTAGTTTGCTCTCTGATCACGTTGATCATCTTCCCCATGGCCTCCACGACTTGAGAGTTACAGTCTCCACAATGAATCTCAGAAGTAATGGCCTATAACAGAGCGAATATTCTTTTAATGCTCATGAACTACTGGTGCAGTCTGTATTAATTAGCTTTTCTATTGATTCTTACTCCTTTACATTTTATGAAGCCCTCTTAGCTGTTTTATTCTTTTCTTTCTTTATTTTACCCACATAATCTGCCACATGACATGGTTGTTAAGTAAATTATTGAGCCCTTGGTGATAGCCTGTAGGCCTTGCCAGAGTAAACACCATTTCCGATGCCTGTCTTTTCAGTTATCATGAATAAAATGAGACGTACAGTGGAATGAGCCAAAGCTGAGCTAATCTGTGCTGCATCCTGGAGCGAGGACACTGAGAGAGAGGCCAGGACCTGGGTCACATTGCCTCGCATCTGGACTTTGTCCTTAAACTCCTGCAAGCTACTGGCCTTTAACTGTGAAAAAAGCAGACAGATAATGTAGTTAATGACATAGAAATTATACAGACATTGGTTATCGTCTACCTTTTTGCTCGACTGCTGAGCAAACTGCCCTAGAAATGGCTTGTCCGTTCACTCACTCATTTATACACTAGGAAGCATGGTTCAGCAATGCAATATAATGCACTATAAAACAAGCTTTGGTATATTATCTGTACACTCTCAGAAAAAGGGGTACTAAACTGTACTATTGGTGGGCACTGCGCTGGTACCTGGTCCCTAAAGCATAAACCTGTTGTACCTTTAGTGTGTATTTTACCTGTTACATGTTAAAGCTTTAGTCTAAAAATAACACTGGTCTATTTTTGTACCTTAAATCATTTTAAAGCTAACTATATCCATGGTAAATAAATGAAATTTCAGTCAAAAGGCATTTGCATAATTTCGTACAATTTACATAATGAACTTTTAATAACACTTGATGTTAGCACTTACATTGCTTCATAAGATATTGTGTATTGAATAAATGAAATTTAAGTCATATCAAAAGACATTTACATAAGCTCACTTCATTTAAAGCCTGTAATCATCTGACATAATGCTCTATAGTACATTATATACTTATAAGAACACATGAGTTGAGAACAATTAACCAAAGGGGTATGTTTCAATGCATTGTGCCTGTGGGTATTATGGGTGTCTTAAGAACAAATATTATAACAGATACAGTGCTATAGTGTTACAGTGCATTACAACGTTTTGTCTACAATGTCCTTATGAACAGATATAATAATGCATTCAGCATTTCATTTATAACCTTTTTGCGAAGATTAACAAGGAACTCCTGCGTCCACGATGCTACAGAGCTTGATGTAAGACATGCTAACATCTATAGTTTACCCATAACATTTCACTTTAAAAAAAAAAAAAAAAAAAAACTTGCTATGGCAATACAGAAGACACCTGAAAACCATTTTTAAAAAAAATTTTTTTTTTTTTTTTTTTTTAGCTAAAATAGCAGTCAGAACACAAAAATTCCACTTAGTGGAATTTACTGAAGGGGAAAGGGCACAAGATGTGAAAAAAGTGGCTACTTTCACTTCTTGTTGACTCCACCTAAGTGAACTTTAACTGGTGAATTTGTGCCCATTAGTTTTGTCAACCAATAGAAAACAAGAGGTTGGGACCGTGTTTTCTGGTCAATAAAAGTGCATGGTCGAATATGCTGTTTATCATAAATAAAAATGTGCATTCTTTATTACTGCTTTTTAGGATTTTCTTATGAGCAATGCTTGTCACCTCTGTAGCCTGTCATCTAGTAAAAACTAGTCTTGTTATTTAGCAGTGTTTTTCTGACAATAATCACAGTTTTTTTTTTTCCATGACATCAAAACCCAGGTTGAGAGCAGTGCAACTTACCTGATTGAGCTGGCTGGTCAGAGCAGTAGCATATGGTATAACATCCTGAGGGTTGCCTTGTTTCAGTAAAGCCCACAGTTCCTCCTGACTCTTTTTCTTCAACCATTCTGTTGTGTCTTGGTCACTCACTGGCACCATGACTACCAGATTCCTGCATGATATATTCATTGGTAAGTTAGGGCAGATGAAAAATTCAAATATACAATGCCTAAGCAATAAATCTAACAGCAAATGTTCTTGTTAGTGATAGCAGGAGCATCTCACCCACCTTTTGATAGCAGTGACTTTGGCTCCCATGTTGTCCTCAACAGTCACTATTACAGTAATAATGGAAGCATTGTGGCCTGGTCTTGTAATGCCCACGGGTACCAGCGTGCCAAATGTGCTTTGTGTACCTCGGTATAGGGTTATCAAGGGACACTGTGCTCCCGGCCTCTCACATTGTGCTACATGAAGAGCGTACATCATCTGAGCAGAGCTACTGTCTTCATCCACCCAGCCTGTAGATATGGAAAAGTAAATAATAACTGACTGAAATAAACTATTCTTGGAATAAACTATTTGGAATGTTTTCAGAGTCAGCAGTTAGAGGTTTGAAAGTAATGTTCATATTTATTCAGAGAAAGTTATGAGTATTTAGAGTTGGGTTATGCAGGTACTTAAGATGCCAATGTTTTTGTTTATTCAATGCGCTCTCCTGTAAAGAAAACGTGCCCACAGTTTGAAGGATAAGCTGACCACAATGCAACACTTACAGGTTTCCTTCAGGCCTCCTAGTGCTACTCACTCAAGCCAATGTTGTGCAAGAAATCACTCTTAAGTCCAAGGTCAGAATCACACGTAACTGAAAGTCAACTTGTTCCAGGCATAACTCAGCTCTGAGTAAAACCCTTCTTGCTTAGTGAGCAGCTTGCACTAATAGATTGCATGAATACAGTATTTTTAGGTAAGTTTTACCCAAAAAAGTGTTTGAATTCCTTCAATTAATTGGATTTGACAGTCTACAACATATTGCAGTACCTGAGCAGTTGAATGAAACTACATTTTGCAGAAGTTGAACCGAATCTCCTGGAGACAGTGTGCAGTTGCCGGCCTTGGGTGGGTGATTGGGGGTTAAAGCAATGCTCGCTGATCCCCATAGTCCAGTAGCTGGTTGGGACACATTAAGACTGAATATATACTCAGATCCAGGTTTTAGCATATTGGGTCTGATGACAAGATCTGCAGAGCTGTGTCCTGTTGAAGTGGTGACTTCATTCAGAAGTAAAACTTCACCTTTTTTGTTTTCCGCAGTCCAATTATACTGGGGGACGAATTAAAAAAGTATTTAAGTAGTCCATCATTCACCCACATTGTATAAAAAAAAGATTCGTAATTGCAAATAAAATTGGGATTCATTAAACATCTGTAGGAAGTTTGTATGAACTCATGCGAGTAACGATGCTTAAAAATGACTTATGCAAACATATTTTGATAAATGAAGTCCATGCAATTTATGCATAAATATATATTTATAATACCTGAACGGTGCCATTGCACAGAGGACAACGTCCAGCCAAAGCAATAGGATGGCTGTAACTGACGGAAGAAGAAAACACCAGTCTACAGGACACACACTTTATAGTCACAGGTAGCACTTCTGCTTCATTTACTTGAACCTGAATAAATAAGACACAGGTCAAAACTATGGTGTATTAATGCATTATAACACAGTTTTTTTGAACTCAGAAGTACACTTTATTCGGTACTAATAGATGGTACTCACATGCTGGACAGTAGAGACGGGTGATCTACCGTGTTTCTGAATTGTTAGTGTGAAGTGGTACACTCTCTCTGGCTCTAGTACATGCCTGGGCAGAATAAGCTTGCTGCTGTTGCACTGAATAGGATAATTATCGAGGAAGGATGCTGGATAGCGAGATGTGCTGCTGTTCTGCTCCTATCAACATAAACATGCTCATTTTAGAAGTAAAATCTGGATTAGATTAGGCTACACTACAGGATGCATATTATAACATGACTTGTTTATGCTGTGATGGTTTTGCTACTTGCAGTAGTTCATAAAAGCACTCAGATAAGACAGTACTGTGTCTTGCCTTCTACAGTTTGTAGTGTTGCAACATGGAATTGAAATGGACTGAATTGGGATCTTTACTATTTGATTTGCATTTGATATACACATTGTTCAACATTTGAAGGCACTTTTTTTTTTTAAGTAGACAGCCTCTTCTAGGAGTCAAGGCTGTGCCATATTTTTTTTAGTAGGTAATGTTGCTCTGAGGATGGAGGTAATGGTGCTCTGAGGATTGCTCAAAGATTCTTTTATATCAAATTTTTTAATAACCAAAACTTTCATAACAAAAACTCTTTTTTTTCTCTCCAGGAACAGGTGTATTTATATTGAGATCGCATGCACTTTAATTGCACACAGGTGAACTTCATTCAACTAATTGTGTGACTTGCACAAAAACTAGTTTAGGGAATGAATACTTATGCAACAACCTCTATGTTTTTATCTTGTCATTTTAGCAAAGTGTAGCATCAGCTCATTTCCCATTTCCCATCAATTATTTCTGAGCCTTATTGATCCTTATATACCACTTCAATAAGATGGACTATTTTGTGTAGATGCATGGATTGAGTCCCTTTCAGTTCCAGCTTGTAACCCTACAAAATGTGGAAAAGTTCGAGGGGGGTGAATACTTGCAAATATATGCAAAGCATGGCATTGGATATATGATTTGGCTCATAATACTCACCATTGTAATGTCCCATTGAAACTCCAACAGATCAGCATCTTGTACTGTCGTGTCAGGATCATAAGATTCAGTTCCATCCAGTATCAGGTCCTTCTGGTTTGACCAAATTTGGAAAGAGCCACCTTTGATCAGGGGAACCAATGGACTGTTCACTACAGAAAACCCTGTCGTCTTGTAATGTTGTAATGGCGTTCCTTCAAACCTAGTAGTAAACTTTAGACAATAGTCTCCCAATTCTAGTGCCTGCTTTGGGAGAGTCAGGAGTGGTGTGGTAACATCCACTGAACCATTTAAAAAGACCTTCCTTTCTGTGCAGTCTGGATCCTTAAAGATCTCCCACAGGTAGTTTGTCTTGTAAGAAACACAATCATTCAGATCCACACTTGCTTCAAAATAGTTTGGCCTTGATTTAAGAATTTTCGCCTGCTCTTGGATGAGGGTGACACGAGGCTGGGTGCATTCCAGTTTCCTTACCAGAACGGGGAAGTGTGCTGAGACTTGGCTGATGTTATTGAAAACAGTTATTTGGACCACAAATCTGCCTTCAACATTATATTTGTAGACTTCCTTATTGGATTTTGTAACTCTGATCCCTTCATTAGCATCACCAAAGTTCCACTTGAACATAAGGTCGCTCCCACCATCAACAAGGGCAAAAAATGTGACTTTGTGATCTACAAAAGGTCTACCAGATAAGATGGAGAGCGTCACATTTTTCACTGGCCACTGAACTTGTGCTGTCTTTGTCATGGACTGCGAGCAGAAGTCAGTCCTAGCTTCTACTGTCACAGACAGGGATCCATTGCTAAATGGGGAATACAGGACATTTTGCCCAGTTTGGTGTAAGGTTTTGAAGCCGTCTAAGTGGAAATTCCATCGGTAAGTGACCTTAGATCCTGTGCTCGCAGATGCTTTGAAACTGACCGGTTTTGAGGCTTCCAAGACAGAAGAGCAGCAGTCAACCAAATGAAGACCTTTAACTCGCTCTACTACCTTCACTGTGATGTTTACTGATAAGGCACTAACAAAATTCTTAGCAATTGCTTTGATGGTGTGATTTCCAACAGGAATGGATGAGGTGGTAAAATCCTCCTGAACTTTTAGGGATGTATTCCCTCCTGGAACTTCCAGGCTGAATGAAACACCGCTTCCCTGAATGATGGACGGTGTGAAAGTGACTGGATCATTCTCACAGATGATCGCATCACTGACTCTTAGACTAAGACCTTTAATGGCATCTTGCACTGTTACTATATGTGACACGGACTGCCAGCTAATCTCATTTGAGACGTTAAGTGTTACTCGATGATCTCCTGCATCTGTAAAGGAGTAGTTGATGGTTTGATTTTTACCTAAAACAATTGCACTTCCTTCCCATAAAATGGCAGTCCACTCCCAGTGTAGATCATTTCCTTTACTGACAGATCCATGGAACTTCAAGAGACTGTTTGATGTGACAAAGCAGGGATGTGATTGGCCATTTACCTCAAAGTCAATCTCTGAAACGGGCTCCTGAATTGTGAGTTGTTTAGTGGTATTGACTGAGCCCAGAACATTTCCCACTGACACTTTTAGCTTAAAACCACCAATGGCATTGAAAACATGAAGTACAAAAGGTACATCTGTTGTTATAGGAGAGCGATCAGTATCTAAAAACCAAATATACTGAAGATCTGTCCCAGTTTTCATAGTCATTTCTATCTTAATGGGTTTTCCTGTTGCTATTACGTTTAACGGTGATGAGATATTTACACCAGAAATACGTTCAACTGCCCTTAAAGAAAGATTACTATGCACTTTACCAAGAACATTGGCAACTATAAGCTTGACAGACACATTACCAGGGTGACTTGTATATAATTTAAAATGTTCGCCAACACCAACTACGTCATTAACTCCATCTTGATGAGCTAACCACTGATATGCCAAGCTGGTACCACGGTTTACAGAAGCAATCAAAGTGATGGTCTCGTTTGTGGGGAAATATCTCATAGATTTAAGAATCTGGCTTGTAATTTGGACATCTTGTATTCTCTCTAAAACCTCGATTGTTGTTGACGTTTCAATTTTACTGACAAGATTCTGTACTATGACTCTAACATGAAAGATCCCTGCTTTTGGAAACACATATTTGTACTCTGATGTTCCAAGCTGTGAATCAGCCAGGGAGGGCACTGTCCAATAGAAATCGACTTTATCCATGACATTGCTTGAAACAGTGAAAACTGCTTCTTGTCCTTCTTCTGCAAATGGCTGATTAGTATGAATTATTACATTAGATATAGGAACCTGGACTTCTACATCAACACCCACAATCTCTTTGCTAACTGCATTAAAAACTGAAGCACTGACATGATACTGACCAGCTGAAGTGAAAGTATGTGACAGATTTTGGCCCTCATTCTTCAGTGATCCATCACCAAATTCCCACTCAGTAACAACATTATTCTGGCTTGGCTCAGTCCAAAAGTAATATGACTGATTGACAGTAAACACATCCATATCGCCATTGTGTCGTACAATCAGTTTTGTTATAGGTCTTTGGACAAAAATGGTTGTTGCTGCAGATTTTTTGCTGACCTGGTTTTGTGTGATCACCATAATTTCATGCTTGCCTTCTTCCGAAAAAACAAAGCAGTGATGTGATGTCCCATTGACAGGGCAGTCACAGGAAGAGCTGTTATACCAGAGAAATTGGTAGCTTTCACTACGGGCTGGAAGCACTGACACATCAAAACATATCTCTTCACCCACCGCTGCAACATTTAGAGATGAGTATAGGTTCAAATCTGTAATTGAGGTCTCAACACATACATTTGTCTGATAGTGTGCAGATCCTGCTTGGCTATAGATGGTCACGTCGACAAGGTAACGCCCAGTACCTGAGAACGTATGAGTAATAGTTGGTGTTCCTTTCTTCACGGACATGCCAGCACTGTCTCCAAAACTCCAATGGAAAGTTAGCTGAGAAACATTCCCTGTCACTAGTGCCTGAAGATTTACTTCCTTCCCACTCACGATGCAGTCCACTGGCATGATTCCCATAACAGCAAGTTGATAAATTTCTACACTGATAGACTGTCTCACGCTGCTCACGGCATTCCAAACTATTACTTGGACAGTGTAGTTTCCCGTAGACCTATAGACGTGGGAGATTGAGTCCTTCTCGAGGTCTTTAAACACAGTCCCATCACCAAGATCAAAGGTCCATTTGAGATTGGTACCTGTGGATACGCTTCCACTGATTTCAGTGATTGAATTGAGTTCACTGGGGCCATTAAACCTCAGATGGACACCTGAGATAGTTTCAAAAACTTCCACAACCATCCAGGAATTCAGTCTTGACAGGCTGTTGTTGGAACACACAGAAACATTGAACACACCGGCTTTCTTAAAAGCATGCCTGGTTATCTTACGAGGTCCTTCAACCTCTTTGGAGCCATCTCCAAAGTTCCACATGTAAACTATTCCATATGAAGATGGCTGTGATGAGGCTTCAAACAGAATGGTTTGGTTCACTTTGGGGAGAGCAGGCTTTGATAAAACTAGCAGTTTGGTCAGTGGAGATCTCACTTTAAGTAGCACAGCCATTTGGATAAAGTCGTATTCATTTTGGGCTTGTATCCTCAGTGTATAGTCACCTTTACAGAAATGAAAAATATATAATATATAGACATAAATATTATGTATTAGATATAACTATAGGCAATCGTTCTTTATGGGATTTATTTGAATTTACCTACTTATAAATTCTTATAAATAGAGTAATTACATGCAGGATTTTTATAAATCATGAGTATATGACTTAATAACATCAAGTTACATAAAAAAAAAAGTTAGGCTGTATTCAGAGTTGGCTTAAAGTTTTGTCAATGTGTACACAGGAAAAGCTATGCATGTTCAGAATGTTACATAAAATGTTATGAAAGTGTTCATAAGGCATTACGAAAATGGTCTTCATAGAAAGTGTTAAAGAAAGTGTTTGTTGTGTGAGTTTTTGAACTGACTTACTGTATGCTAAAATGACATGACAGCTATTGTTGTAACTTAGTTTATATTGGACATAATGTGACATAATGTGACATAGCAAGCTTAATTTGGTAACAACAAATTGAGCCTGTTCCATTTCTTTACATGAAATAAACATGAAATTATAATATCACCTCAAAGTATTTACCTGGTGTTGTGTAGGCATGATGTGCCGTGTCCTGCAGGTATATCTGCGTTGCAGTCCGATCCAGTGGTACATCGTTCCTTTGTAACGGAGCGACGACTGTATGATTAACACAGCTAGAACGATCACCAAAATCCCACCTGTGGTGCTCCGAAAAGAGCATAATCTAAGTTAAATCTAATTGAGTATTTTAAGCATGAAAATTTTAAAAGCATTAAATGTGCTAACCTTACTGTGACACCGATAGAGACATCCAGTTTCAGTCTAATGGCGTAGATGTCTGAGGTGTTTACAGCAACGGCCTCCCTCCTGGAGAGTAATGTGAGGTCAGCTAATGGGGTCATTACATCTGCCGTGAGTTTGACCTCTGTGCACTGAGTGCTAACAGGATTCTCTGCTGTTACCTATTACAGAAAATAACATAGCTTTATGCACAGTTATTACTGCAATTTTGAGGTTTTATTAGGTTGGCCATAAGGTTCCAGTTGATGTTTATTTATTCATTTTATTTTATTTATTCATCAAGGTTACCTTGAGCATGTACTCTGCTGCTTTGTTGAAAGTGACACTGTAAGTCTCTCCTGTGTGGGCAAACTGGACAAGATTATCAATAACCCAGGTGTACTTCACAGATGAACCAGTGGCCACTGCTGCGGTGAACATCTGTAGACAGAGAGAAAGGACGTCTCCTAAGAAACTTTTAAATTTATGCCCAATTGTTATGAGAGCAAATATCTGAAAACCCATCAGTGACATCACTTCCACACGGTGAAAAATGGGATTTTGGCCAAAATTGGTGTTTCCTGCCAATAAGATAATTTGATACCTCCGATTTAAGTAACCATAAATATACTTCACCAAAATATATTGACTTTCTGACCTTGCCTAGGCTATCTTCCTGTAAAGATCATGGGTAAGGAGCAAGTTAAACATATGCAGTTTTAAGAATCGTCAGTCAGCTTAAAGATGTCTAAAACCTCACTAGCTAATGGTGATTTCCTGACACACTGAACGTCCTGCTTTTAAGTTTTTGGATAGCAAAATCCAAGTTAATTTGGATAGCAGTTTGCAATCAGATACTGGATATCAATATGGCAATATCGTGAATCAACTTTTGACTGAAATTTTATTGATTATTGCAAGGATTATGTCTACAAACAGTTAAAAATGACAAATGGCAGCTTTAAAATTTTCTTCCATTCATATATATATATATATATATATATATATATATAAAACTGTACCTGTGGTATGTCCACTAGAACTCTATGAAATCCGTGCGGTTGTATTCTCAGTCCTGTGATAATAATATGAGCTTGAAACTTCACAGTCAGCGTCTGAGAGTTCAGCTGGTTCGACGCTGTAATGTTCAGAGTTTGTTCCCCTTGGCTAGTGGGCATGACGTATGCGTAAGAGAACCACGTATCAGGAGAATCCCTCTGACAAACGCCCTGAATTTCAGAAATCTCTGCTGGACAAGACTTTAGGAACGGGACTCCTGCCCTGGACACCGGGGCAGACCATAAGCTTGTTGCGTTTCTTCCTGAAAGGATCTTGATAATAAATAGTGTTTGGCTATTTACTGGTAAGTGTATTTGGTTTTCTTTGCTAAGTACAGGATAGAGAATCTGCATTCCTGTCACTGGGGCCCGAGCGTTGATCAGAAAGCTGCTAGGCGTGCTCACGTCTATACTGAGTTCACTCTGCGTGCTGTTCACGAGAGGAGAAGGACCATAGAGATGTCCAGGGTCTTCGTAGATCAGACGCAGGTCGCAGGACGTGTTGTCCACCCAGTGGCCTTTATCTGTCAGAGCAGACACTGCGACATCTACCCAGCCACCCCACTCAGGCCCAGCAACGGAAATGTAGCTCTGGCGCCAGGCGGAGTCAGAGCCGCTCGTGCAGCGCAGGAACTCTCCGGATTTTCTAGTGTGCTGAACGGCGAGAATATCGTCAGGAAATACAGGGATCTTTTTTCCTTTAAACATGACCTGTGTGAATAAATAAAGAAAGGGTAATTCAAAATTTATTTTATTACATATATATAATATATAGATGACTTCACACTGTTAAATTACATACTGTTATAACTTTTCATAAGAACACTGATATATAACTCATAATGCATTATAACTGTGTATATACACTCACTGTCCACTTTAATAGGAACACCTATACACCTGCTCATTTATGCAGATATCTAATCAGCCAAGCAGGTGGCAGAAGCACAATGCGTAAAACCATGCAGATACAGGTCGGGAGCTTCAGTTAATGTTCACATCAAACATCAGAATGGGGAAAAAGTGAGATTTCTGTGACTTTAACTGTGGCATGGATGTATTGAGTATATCAGAAACTGCTGATCTCCTGGGATTTTTGCACACAAAAGTCAGAGGATGTTAGGACACGTGGCACCTATTGGAATTAACCTTTATGAACGTTTTTGCAGACTAATATGAGTTGTTACAAAAGGCTTATTTAGATGTCATGTAGTGTTCTGAACACCAGCCTTAAGTAAAGTGCTTCCTTAAAGACCTTTAGGGTAGAAGAATGTAAAATGTAAGGCAAAGATGTCTGCTTACATCGATGTGGACAGGCTCATCAGCTGGAGGTATTTCCAAAGCTATGTCTGCCACCATGTGGTAGAAAGGAGTCACTGCAGTGTAGCGGGGCGGCAGAGTGAAGCCGTGTCCATCAGCAGATGAGTGATAAGGGCTGCAGGGACTGGTGACGGGCAGGCAGCTCTCCACCAGATGGCACCAGTACTGTCCGTTTGGACAGCCACCGGTGGTGTTGCACAGAGGCTTCACAGAGCAGCAGGTGAACAGATTGAGGATGGAGCTGCAGCCTGACACAGAGGATGATGAGCTTTACACACTGTATGACCATCATCTTAAATAAATAACCTTCAATTTTTGACCAAACCTCAGAGTTTCAATGGTTGGAATGTTCACAATTTTCCACTTATTAGCCATCGTGGGTGATATTTACATCCAAAATTTTGGAATTAAAATAACAAATAGCTAACAAGTAGTGGACGTCTATCTCACCCAAAATTCCAAAAACATCCAAAATAGTTGAGTGACATAATCGCTCTTTTTTAAAAAAAGAAAAATATACAAATAACTACAATTCAAGAACTACCAAGTAATGTCTTGTGGACTGATTTGAAAAATTGAAAAAAATAATAATAACAGTTACAGTTCTCCAAAATATATTTTAAATATGGTATTGTTTCTATAATAACTGTTCATAAGAACACTGAAGAGACTAATTTAATAAAGCACCATAACTATGCACATATAGTACACATAGGATATGTATGCAAGTTATAATGCATTACAACATACACCAGGTTGTGTTATGACTGCACGCATTAATAAAGCATTTGTAACATGTTATGTAGCATACATGATGGATAAAACAGTTACCTGCATAACACTTTATAATGCAATAAAGAACACTGGAGGCACTAATGTACATTATATATATATATATATATATATATATATATATATATATATATATATATATATATATATATATAAAAAAAATA
>CM075014.1:21554970-21583631 GCA_037576675.1 Pangasius sanitwongsei | reverse complement strand
TATATATATATATATATATATATATATATTATATATATATATATATATATATATATATATATATATATATATATATAATAAAATCGAGCACAGCATGTACAAACATCTTACATGAGCTCCCGGATGCCAGCGCATGAGCCTCTGCGTGGCGAGGATGTTACCTGCACGAACAAAGTCTCCTAAAAGGATGAAACAGTTCAGATTAATGAATATTGCAGGACAACTGAAAATATGTGGAGAAAAAAAAAAACAGGAGTAGCTTAAACACAGGAATAATGCAGATGTTCACGGGCCGCAGTGTGTTACAGTAAATGCGTAATATGTATTGACTTCTTTCGAAGGTTTTCCGGTCATTAACTGTACAATTAAAATGAGAAAACATGAAATATGATGTGCATTAGGGAGGCTGCAGAAAATAAGGAAACCACTAAACCACGGGGGTCCGCCATTTTCTAACACTGTTACAGTGCTGGAAAATCACAGCCCAGCGTTATCAGAGCTTTATACCTATTAAAGCATTTTCACTAGAAAATATAAAGATAACGATTTTTTTTAATATATCATTGTAATTAAAATGATAATTAAAATTCTACTGGCGAAAAGATCAGAAAAAGAAAAAAAAAACAAAAAACTATGGCTCCAATAAATAGTCAAAATATTATTGCACACCTTTAAATAATATACAAGGTCTGGACAACATGATGATAACATCTATCAGTACACTTTTCTGATAAACCATGGATATACACCATCCACATTATTAGGAACATCTGTACACCTGCTCATTTATGCAGTTATCCAATCGGCCAATAATGCGGCAGCAGCACAAAGCATAAAGTCATGCAGATACAGGTCGAGATGTTCACATCAGACATCAAGAATGAGGAGAAAAGTAGAGGGAAGAGTAGTTCAGAAACTGCTGATCTCCTGGGATTTTCACACACAGAAAAGCATCTCAGCATGCACAAAACGTCGAACCTTGCGGTGCATGAGCTACAACACCAGAACAACATCAGGTTCCACTCCTGTCAGCCAAGAACAACAACCCGAGGCTCTCATGTGCACAGACTCACTGAAACAGGACAGCTGATGATTAGAAAAAAAATCACTGATTTAATTATTTAATTTATTTAATTGACTGCAATTTGCTTTTATCCTGAACTGATCTTTTAAGTGTTTGGATACTGTGGTTTTCCAATTATCTCATTATAATCCCTTTTCCTTTCTCTTGCTTTATCCATCCATTTATTTTTTCCATTTTTGAGGTGTTCAATTTTCTAGTGCAATCTCACAAGCTGTGAAGTCTTTCCATGTTGTTAGGGATTAGAAAGCAACACTCTCTACTTTCCACAACGTGGTCTAAATATTCAAATTTACCGTCTTGTTTCTTGAAGCCGTATCTGTGACCCGGACTTTTCCCTCCCAGGTTCTTGCTGCTGCCTCCAGACTTTTTAGATGCAGGTCTGCTTGAGAGAACCGCTGGTGTCTGACACGACACGAGAAAACCTGCAGAAACACACACACAAGACCAGGACTACATCCAGACAGTCTGCCTTGGGATTAAGGAATCCACACCAGAATTACACCACAGGCACAAATGGTAAAAGAAATCTATACAGCGTGTTTTTCAATTTAGCGTACTTTTTAATGAAGGGTGCCAATACTTCTGAGGTTAACTGTAGAGGTTGCACAGGGCTTGAAAGTCCGAATAAGACGTTTACTACAATAAATTATAGTTTCTGGTATACTTTTGTAGACTAAATATGAAGATAATGATTCCAAATCAACATAGAAATGCAGAGGACAAATCCGGGGTTTTGTGATGATCAGCTCAGACGTTGGCTTTGAACCCTGTGGTCTGAATTAAAGAATCTTCAACCATGTTAGACACGACTGAGTTAGACAGGCTGAGTGCTGTTTTTTTCCCCTCCAGGGGAGAAACCAGAGTTTTATTTTTAAGTCTAAAAAAATTGCACAATTTAAAAAACACTATTCAAGGTCCCTATTTAAATGAATAAACGTATTGTGTATTATTCATTTGAGCTCATTTTCATGAAGGGTGCCAATACTTCTACACAGGTTTCACAGCTCTGGAACATGCAAATAAGACTTTTACTACAAAAATGGTACAGTCTATAGTTCTTTGTTGGTGAGAAATAAAGATTTGAATTCAAGAAGCAATCAGTGATATGTGTTTCACACCATCAGGGATTACTACACTCAGAATATATATATATATATATATATATGTGTGTGTGTGTGTGTGTGTGTGTGTGTGTGTGTGTGTGTGTGTGTATTTGGTTGTTTATTTTGTTTTAGTGTGTGTTTCTTTTCGGAAACCATAAAGCAACCTTGGGTTTGAGAAAGGTGCTGTATAAGTTAATTATTAGTATTATTATTGGTAACTGTTTGTCAAGGTCAAATAATGCAGTTCACTTGGTTCACATGGTTAGTACTTTGTAAAATAAACACATTAATCTACCTTGTTTTACAGTCTAAACTTTCAGATACACTGAAAAAAAAAAAGCAAAACACAAAGAAAATCCTGGACAAGCTGCTAATTCCAGATGCATGACCACTCACAGGCACGCTTAAGCAAACAGAATTACTAGTGTACTAAACAGTATGAATAGCTTCACTGCTGTATTATTTAGACATGGATACTATTTAGTACTGTAGTATGCATGTTTGGAGGAAACGTTAGCTCTGGATGATTTAGCCAACTACCCATAAATATATAATAATTATTTTATACAATATAATCCTTCCTACCAGCTATTCATATCATGTGTTCCTCTTAATTTTTTTTAAACGTTTAGCGCAAATAAATACTTTAAACAAACAAACGTACCTGTTCTGGGTCTTAATAACAAGGACACGAGCGCCGCCATTTTGAAACACGTTAGTGTGACGCGATGACGCAATGACGCTCACTGACGCACGTCTGAATTCAGAATATCCTTCCTTTCTATTTAAGTGCTGATAAAGGAAAACCGGACATTAAATTAATGACTTGTACAGCATATATAGCGCTCTACATCTGAATAAAGAGGTATTATGGATCAAGGCATACTTGTTTGAGTATTTATTATTCGTATAAAAAAAAAAATGTTCGGGTGTAATGAGAGGGTTGAGGCGGTAGGTGGCAGCACCGCATACAGCCGCTTTCCATTCAACATAAAGAAGAGGAAGAGGAAGAAGAAAGAAACTACACCCGCGCTGTTTGGAGCTGGAGGATATTTCATTAAAACTAAGGTAGGAGTAAAGAATAATGTGTGCATGTTTTTCTAATTCAGAGAATTTCTGTTTACTTGTAGTTTATATCAGAATGTTTTAATACACTGTATTCTACATCTTTGTACAACTGACCCTGTTTGTGAATATAAACTGCTTTCCATAATAAAGGTGTTGATTAATTAAGGAATAAAACACTCAGTGTGGTGCTGTTGTAGGAAAGTAATCAACGACAGGGTGGTGTGATTGATGCAGAGCTACTGGTACCGCCTTCTAACAGATTATTTTCCTCTAACAGCCCTTCTCAGAGTGATTTTATACCTCTTATACCACAGCAATTTGCCAAAGATTACAATTTGATTTATTGATGAGCATTTTTATCCGTTTATAGTTACTTTTAATATTGTGGAACGTTCCATAATGCATGTTCCGGTTATCACTTATGTTATATAGTAGTTATAAACAGTGTTTCCTTTACAAGCCTCTGTTTTTCTTGTTCTCTTTTGAAGTTAATAAGACAAAAAATGTCGGAGATGTCAGAGGTGCCGTTACAGGAAATTAATCAACACTTTCAGATCTGAGAACTGAACAGTGCTGTGGTGTAATTTTCTATAACAGTAGCGCCGACAGTTGTGCAGCCGCAAATCACAGGTTCCTGTATGTCAACAAGCTCAGGGAAATTCTTCAGGACCGAGACGTTTACACTCTGTTCTTGCTAACAAGCTTTGTCTTACTAACTTCAAGAGGGGGAAAAGAGAGGCAGGAAATGCATCCAGACACTACAGATAGAGATGTTGTTAAAAATGCATTCATAAAGTATTTCTTTATCCATGAGGAATCACGTTTTTATCTTTTCATGCAGTCATTTACGGTGTAATGTATCTGACCGCTCAGGATGGGGAGCAGCAGCCGAGCAGGATTTCGTGTCAGTGACAGCGACTCCAGCGACTCAGAGCAGCTCCCTATGATCGATTTCTCCCAAAAACCAAAGACTTTGGTGTGTTCAGACTCCTCAGATTCTGCAATGACTCATCCGGTTTCGGCTCGGCCTGCTGGAGGAAACGTCTTCACGGTCAGCAGTGGCAGTGAGGAGGAGGAGGAGGATGAGGAGGAGGCTTACATTCCTCTGGCTGTGAGACTGAAACAGAAAGCTGTAGCTAAGAGCGCATGTGAGAGTCAGACTTCGTCTGTGAATCAGAACGGAGGCTTGAAGGAGAAGATATCAACTGCTCAGCGTGTTAAAGTTTTACAGGATGACCCACTGAGGCATTATGGAAAAGAGCCTATCTCCATCAGGGATGAAGACGCTGGGCTCCGAAAGCGCAAACGCACCCTGGAGGAGATTGAGGCGAGCAGAGAGGAGGCTCTGCGCAGGAAAGCCGAGCGGGAGAAGGAGCACGAAGAGAGGGAGCGACTGAGAATGGAGAAGAAAGCGCTGACGGATGCTGTGAAGGCCACGAGGCCGGAGGAGTGCATCAAACACATGGTGGTGGTGGTAGATCCTGGTAGGTGGCGCTGTTGTTCCAGCACCTTCCTCACATTGTTACATGGTGTAAAGTGTTATCCCGTAATTGGATCAGTATGGATAACATGTGTATGCATCAGGATTGATTAGCCGCGTGCGTGTGTGTGTGTGCGGGCGCGCATGCATGCATGCATGCATGCATATGTGTGTGTGTGTGTGTGTGTAGGCCTGCTGCAGCTGGAGGGTGGTGGTGATCTCCTGACCTCACTGCACACAATGGGATGCAGCTGTGCCATCGAGAAGCAGCCGATGCCACGGAGTGTGTCCTGGGTTAGACGAGCACCCTGTCCTCAGGTACACATATACACACACACACACACACACTACTACTTCTTCTTCTTCTTCTTCTTCAGTCCCTAGCTGGTGACAGGGCGGAGTTGCCTCTGCTGTGGGTGCTGCTGTATTTCGAACTTCACTCGTGATGCCTTTCCATGTCTTATGATCCATGGCAATGGCCTTGGACTTTGGTGGTGGAAGTGAACTTCTTCTCCTGGACCAGTGATCCCAAATATTTGAATCCTTGCACTTGTTCGATTTGGACTCCGTCGAGGTTTGATCGGTGAATCATCTGTTGTCAGGACTTTGGTCTGGGTTGGTCTTCAGGCCGTATGGCTGGCTGATGTGAGCAATGTTATAAAGGCTATCGGTGGCCTCGGCGTCCGTGCCGGCGAATGTGGCACTGTCATCGGCGAACAGCAAATCAGCCACAAAGCTGTTGTCCTTGTACTACAGTCCTTTCCTGTCCTCGAATACATTTCTCATAATGGCGACGGTCACTGTACTGAACAGCAGAGGAGAGATGACGTCTCCTTGGCGGACTTTTGTTTTCCAAAAATTGATAGACAGCATGTTTTTTTTTTGCTTCCTGTTTTTGTTGGATCGCAGAAGAAAAAAAATTCTGATTACCTGTAAATCACACAACAAATTCTTGTGAACATGTGTATCGTCTATTGTAACTATAATATTAAGTCTGTTTCCTTAGTTTTCGTTGAATGTGAATTTAGATTGGATATTGAACTTCCAGGTTTCTTATCCTTATTTTCTTATTTTCATTTTGATTTGTTCTGCATTTAAACAAAAAAATGTATGTAAATATGATTTATAATAGTTTTATTTAATGCCAGATGATTGCAGTGTAGTTGTTTATATATATACACACACACACACACACACACACACACACACACACACCGTTTATCTCTGCTTGTCGGTGTGTGTTTATAATTTTTTGCTCCCAGACTGGAGAAGTGATGTCTGTGCCGGAAGCTCTTGCGGTGATCCAGGTCCCGGTGGATGACTTCATCAGCATGGTTCACAGTTCCACACAGGTGAGCAGCAGCTCTTTATTCTCCAGCACTCATTAGCACTGAAGACTCTCACGCTTTAACGTTAATGCGCTAATGAGGCCATTAACTCCTCGTGTCCTTCTCGTGCGAGCAGAGGCAAGCGTACGCTCTGATCAAATTAGCACCATGGCTTTGAAGGTGATGCAGAGTTGTCGTTTTGACCTGTGAAGATTAAAAATAATGGATGTAATTACACACTCCTGTCTCAGTGATGTGAAAAATGATCTATGAGCTCCTTTCAGTATGCTGCATGTTGTGTAGAGCCGGTGAAGAGTTTAGTGTGGGTTTGTGTGTGTGTGTATTTGTACAGGAGAAGAGGAGTGGAGGAACGAGCGACCGTGGCGTAACCCTCACTGCTTGGGTTCTCCGACTCACGGCAAGAAACGCAGGCACAGCCCTCAGTCTGGCGGTGATCGACATAGAGAAATATTTTAAGTAATTGTTTTTTGTTACTCTTTTTAATCTCTAAAACGAGTAAACACAGCATTCGGTAGTCAGGATTGTAGCAGAAAGTCAATGAGCCCAGACGCCAGGTTTGTAATTCTGATGCAAACGTATTGAAAAAATCTAGAAAAAGAAGCTGAGGGAGAATTAACGCCGGAATAATAAACAGCGTAATATCGCAAAGTGAGATTTTTCTCTGTCACTATTCCTTGATTCAAACATATACAAGAGAAAAATACAGTATCTTCTAGGCTTGGGATGATTGATGATAGACTCTATTGACAATTCCTGGTACTGATGCCTATCAGGTCCAGAGTTAAATGTCTGTTGGAAAATGCTTCTGTACGTGTCTGCAGCTTCGACACACATTAGCCGCATTGTAGGTGCCTTGTGATTGGTCAGTACCACTCACTGGGAGCCAATAATAAGAAAGAAAGAAAATCATCCATCAATAAATCAGTTAGTATAGTAAATTTAAAAAAAATTAATTCTTAAATAAAGCATGTACATATTTATTGAAGGATGTATTGATGTATTCCAGGATAGATTTGTTTTATTAATTATAACTGTGAACCCATTTATATGTCATAAATGTAACCTTATTGCCAGATATCTGTGCTATAAATCCAGTGAAACGTTTAGTGAAGCGCTGCTGTTTTACGCCGAGTGAGCCTGTAATGGCTTTAAAAGCCGCAGGAGGAGACGCTCAGGCCGCGCTGACCTAAAGAGCTGCAGCCTGATTTATTTCCTACAGCGGAGCAGTGAAGCGTCACTGTGAGAGCTGCTACACGTCTGCTCGTCTCGTTCAGGCGTCTGCACGTCTCGTTCACGCGTCTGCACGTCTCGTTCACGCTTCTGCACGTCTCGTTCAGGCGTCTGCACGTCTCGTTCAGGCGTCTGCACGTCTCGTTCAGGCGTCTGCACGTCTCGTTCACGTCTCGTTCACACGTCTGCACGTCTCGTTCACAGGAATCAGAACGCTAAGGGTCGGCAGAAGTTTCGGGATGCGGTGCTGGGGGACGAGACGAAGAAGAGGAAGAGGAAAGACGTGGAGCAGCTTCCTGATGTTTCTCGGGTGGAGGTGGAGGAGGCACGTTAAACCTCTACTTTTAATATTATTATTATTATTATTATTATTATTATTAACAACAACAACAACAACAACAACAACAACTTTAATTGTTTAGCACCCTTCATACATAAACTGCAGCTCAAAGTGCTTCACAGTGAATGAAATATACTAAAATCATAAAATAATAATAATGCAACGCAACATAAAAATAAAAATATGAAATATTAAAACATAAATCAGGAAGAAATATTAAAATAAAATATTAATATCACTGAGATTTCAGATTTTAGATCCAGCAGCTCTGTTTGTTTATCTGTTCTGAGTGGAAAGTATTGGACCCCTGAGTAACGTCCTGAACCGTTCCCCCTTTTCTTTAGACTACTGTATGTGTACATGAATCTTTACACCTCTATGATTGTGAAAAAAAATATATTTTTGACCACATTTGCAACTGAAGTTAAAACCTCCACCAATTAACCAATTAGACTCCAGTCAGTTAGATATTTAAAATAATCATAAATTATTATTATTGTTAAGTTCTCAGTGTTGACCTGTCAAGTGTTTAGTTACAGGAATTAAACTGTAAATTTTTGTTTTATCAGGATATTTTAACTAAACTACGCTGAAATGCTGGACAGAGTTTAGTGAGAGGACCAAAAAAACCAACAAATAACTGATTCATTCTTCTTCTTCTTCTTCTTCTTCTTATTATTATTATCATTATTATTATTGTTTAAGATTTTATAAACAGATGGAAAGTTCCCTCTGGAAAAATTGAACCACATTCCACAGAATTGCCTGATGGGTAAATATTCCATGACTGGATAATTATTTGGAGTAACAAGGCGCTTACCGGAAGCACACACACTGAATCTCCTAAGGTATAAAACACTTTTGGGGCAAATGCTCTTGGAAGAAAATAATCAACAACCTGGTGGTGTGATGCAGAAAGTAAGTGAGATGCAGCTCGACAGGAAGTGGAGATACACCCTTGTGTTGATTATTTTCCAACGACAGCACATCCCAAAGAGTTTTAATGCTTCTAAAGCACAACAAACTGCCCAAGCTGCAATTTTTCATTTATTAACAAATGACACGTCATTTTTATCCATTTGTAGTTACATTTAATGTCGTGGAATGCCCTCGAAACAAGGTAGTCATTTACGTTATAGCAGCTATAAACAGTCATTCCCTCACCAGCCTCTTTTTGATACGTTGATTAGATTGAATTCTGGATTGTGATTGGTCAGGAGGTGTTGATTAACTTTCTATAACGGCAGCTCTGAGAGTAGCGCAGCTGCAAATCATGGGATGGTATTAATGCGCTCTTGTTAATACGTTATCATTTCTATAGTAACAACTTGCTTCACATAAACAGTTAAAAAAAAACGTTTAATTGTTGCTATGGTGAAGTTTTCTGCAAGGAGACATTTATTTAACATTTATGGAAGGAGTCTCCAGTGTCAGCGCTTTGTACCAGTCAGAGGTAAAGCGGTAACTTCTAGACAGAGGAGCTTACGTTTATCTACAGATTGCGTTTCAGCTTTGGAACTGTCAAACAAAATGTTGTTTACGGCTGTGACGAGTGGAATTAAATGGGTTAAACCTCAGTGTTGGATAAATTCGTCTATCAATGTGTGTGTGTGTGTGTGTGTATCAGCATAAGGTGCGATGCAGATACGGTGCTATATTAATTGAATTTTGTGCAATTTCATTAGCCGTCACACTTCATCCGCAGGTTAGTCACTATAGACGTACGTGTATTAATTCGTTAGAAGCTTTTATCGGACGTGAGACAGGATCCAATCCGAGCATGAAGACGGCGGTCAGACACGTGCTGCGAGGCGAACAGGAGTACAGCTCACCAGCCGAAGAACAGGCCGAGACGGAGATTAGCGTAGAATTCAGTATTAGTATGGTTGTTGATTTATGATGTCATACTTACAGTGTTTTCCAGAATTATTGGCACCCTTTATAAATTTGAGCAAAGCTGATTCTGTAAAATAAAACATTGCACGCAATAGTTCAACTATAGGAGAAACTGTTTGTTCGTTCTAACAAAAATACAATCTCAGCAGAAGTACTACATGGTAGTATTTTATCTAAAAATCATATGAATGCCAAATTTATTGACACCCCTCAGGAATATTTGAAATAAATGGAAACTAAGTTTTCCTTTGCTGGCAGTCCTCAGGTACCTTCATTCATTGTCCTGTGTCCCTGCGGTATAAGTATGACGTTGCACACATGGAAAAATCCCTGTTTTTCTTGCTGTGTTTCTTCCGAATACCAAACGGGAAAAACTGAAAACTTGTAACTCCTTCATTCAAACAAACAAAAAACACACTAAATTTACAGTTCTGTCGTCAGTCCTTTTGTCGGTCCTCAAAGTTCACTCAAATTCAACATTGTCCAAGTTTATACTGATCTTTTTTTTTTTTTTTTTTAAAAAAAAGCCAATAAGATGAGCTCTTGTATGTGACCTAGCAAAGACACTAATTGCTAATCACAATGGAGGAGCTGCTGATTAATTGCGTGTCTCAGTATCCAGAGCTATTCAATACAACCTTAAAGACATCAAACCTGGTTTTTTTCCAACCTAAATTAGTCCTGCGATCCGTCGTCACGGCTCCATAGCTCTTGGATGAGGTTAGTTTGTCGAGACAATAGAGCACCCATTTTCTTGGCCTCAGTGATTTCCTCTCGTCTTCTCCAAAGGATGACAGAAGCCACAACCTTTGTTTTTTTTAAAAAATTTAATCGGATTCATGCTGGATTTAGAAACATATAGAACGGACTAATCTATGAATGACATGTTTCCAAATGCGTCTTGAGTTCAGCTTCAACTTCACGGTAAAAAACACTGCTCATTCATGGTAAGTGAAGCACAAAATCCTGATCATCTGCATGCAAAAATATGAAAAATATCAGCCAAAATGGAGCTGAAACATAAGGGGCGTGCCACTCTGTCACTCTGCGTAATCACCATGTAAGGTGTAAACCCGACCGTCACTGATAGTCTGCCTGAATCTACAGTCTGGAGTAGAAAGAAATCAGCCCCAGCCTCACTGTGTGTTCTTCTGACTGTTGTTGGTGCCGCGGCTGTTCGTTTCACAGAAATCCAAAATAATCCGCTTTAAGTTCTTTGTTAAGAGCAAATAATAATCTCATGTGAAAGACAGCGGGGTTTAGCCCTGCTAGCACATTTCTCCTGCAGAGTTTAATTTAAATTGTTATTCATTGTTTTAAACTTGCAGTTTCTGTAGTTCAGTACAGAAACTTATTCTGCTGTGTTTTAACAACGTTTTTTTTTTTTTTTTTTACCTGAATTTCAGTGTGCACTACTACCACCAGTGGCAGATGAGCTTAACCTCAACCCGCTAATGTCTAAATCTTTGCCTCTTGCTCATCCTGCAGGCTTTAGTCGACCTCCAGCTGCACGCGGGGGTCCAAGTCCATTTTCACTCGACCTGGAAGGACTTCACTAATTACGTTACCATGTCAACCAAGGCAGTAGCTGAAGCACCATTCAAGTGAGTGGGTGGCAGATGTCCATCTCTCTCTCTCTCTCTCTCTCTCTCTCTCTCTCTCTCTGTCTGTGCTATCAGAGTTATGGATGGTCTGATGGAGCGGAGAGGTCAGCCTGGGTCATTTGTGTGTGTGTGTGTGTGTGTGTGTGTGTTTAAGGCGGGAGCGAGAGAAGACAGGTTTTAGTTTTTGTCTCGAGAGCGAGTGGGCAGGTGGTCAGAAGGTGGAGCGTGCAGGGAAAGGACTTCTGCAGGTGTGGAAGAGGCAGATCCAGCAGCTGAACCGGGTCAGCGCAGACATGGCTACAGCCATCCTCAGCGCCTATCCCTCTCCTCAGCTTCTTATTCAGGTTAACAAACACTTCATAACACATATATGTATGAACAATGCAGTATGCTATGCAACATGATGCACTGTGGAGGGAAGATGAATAACGACGAATGACCTGTTGTCCGAGAACAGAAATGTAGCACTCTTTCCTCAAGAGCAGAGCTTGTAGCGCTACACGTAACCTTCATAACCCCTCAATGACAACCGACATACTGTACTTTTATAAACAGTTCTAGAGACTTATTCTAATGGATGTCAACTTGTAGAAAGTCTCTCAATTTGGACGTCAAGTTGACCTCACAGCCTCACAATACATAAGGCTGACATAAGGTTGTTATAACGCGTTCCAAGCTAATGCACTGTACACTAGAATGACTTTGTAGCTCAGTGCAGTTCTGGTAAATTACGTAATGGCGATGTGGCAAACATTATCATCAAATTTAGGATAGAAGAAATCATGGAATCATGATCTGTCTCATGAACTTGTCATACGTTTTCAAATCTTGTATATCTATAAATCAGAAGACAATTTTATATATACATGTTTGAAAATTGGGGGGAAGAGTATGCAGAAATTTTCGTTTAAATCTATAAATCCGGAAAAATAATATACTTTGTATAAATCTTACAAAAAAAAAAAAAAAATGTAATCTTCAAATCGAAAAAAAGGAATCTTTCTTCTAAATCATTAAAAAGCCTTTAAATTTAAACTTTAAAATGCTAAATTTTTCATATTAATCTCAGAAATCTATAAACTGGTTGTTTACGCTATATTATGAGCATATGTAGTGAATACGATGTAAAATGTGTGTTTAAGGGGCTTAAATAATTCCAAATCGTGTACGATGTGTAAAGTCATTACATAAACTTTAGATTAAAAAAAAAACAAACATTAGAGAGTCAGTATAACTCTGATGATTGGCATAGATATGAGAATGAAAGCAGTATTATGTAAACAATAATAAATGAAAGCAGTTTTTAATGTGTATATAGTCGCTGCGTGATACCGCTGCACAGCAGTTGTGATTTTGGCGTTTTATCCGGCGCACGTTTCTGATTCGCAGGCGTACACGCGGTGCAAATCGGACCGAGAAAAAGCCGCGCTGCTATCAGACGTGCTGATTCGTCGCGGAGAAGGAGTGACGTCGACGACGCGCAGGATCGGTCCAGAGCTGTCCAAGCGAATCTTTCTTTTGATGATGTCGTCGGACCCCCAGCAGACCCTCGATTCCTTTGCATAAATATGTGCATATGTGATGTGATGTAGTGTGAAGAGACTGATTTTCTACCTTGATTTGTTTTGTTTTGTTTTTTTTCCCCCACCATTTTATCCATTTGCTTTTATGCCTTTGTTATTAAATGTTTTCTCTCAGCGTGAGGTGGGTTTTGTTATGCTTCAGATACATAGAGTGCACCTTCAAAGCACCTTCCTCTCTTTTTTTTTTTTTTCCCCCACGCCGTGTCATAGTGAATGATAACAGGGCACTGAGCTCCTTTCACATACAGTCTGTGTTCCTCACAAGCTCTCTACACTTAAAGCAATTTTCTCGTGACACTGACCCACCACTTGATGGACCGTAAAGGACTCGAGGTCACCGTCATACCCTCTCTTTGTGTTTTTCCCGCCTCGCACTCTTTTGTCTGCGCTCACACTCCACTGGTGTATGACAGGGCATCGGTAATTGTGGAACCAACAATTTGCTTACTCTTGCCATGTTATTTTGGTGTTTTTTTTTTGCTTTTTTTTAAAACCAATGGCTTAAAACGCTACACCAGGCCTGTCATTTCTCCCTGTAGCTAAAATAGCTCCCTGAGCTGAACAATGCTGCAGTGGCACAGGTCTGTAGAGGCTCATGGCTCATTTCCAGCACATTAGCGAATGGTACCTGACAAGGAGTGGTGTATCGTACGAAAAACGAGCGGCGGGCTAACGAGCCGTTAAATGTGCTTAAGAGATGAGCCGCGTGTCGTAAAAACACCTTCCCAAAAGGCTGCAGGAAAAAAACCCAAAAAAAACAGAAAACTTTTGTGGGCATTATGTATGGAGTAACACACTCAGTGTTGTGCTGTTACAGGAAAAAAATAGACGACGATGGTGTGGTGTGATGAAGCGGAGTTCCAATTAAGTTGGTTAATTTCCTATAACAGCACGTTCCGCAGTGTTTGATTCCTCTTACACCACAGCAATTCTCCAACACTATCATATTCTACTTACTAAAGAACAACACATCATATACATAGTTTTTATCACTTTATAGTTACATTAAGTGTTACAGTTCCTGTTATCACTTATGTGATAGTAGCTATAAATGACTGTTCCTTTGTCAACCTCTCTTTTCCGCTCTCTTGAAGTTAATAAAAAATAAGAACCAAAGAAACCGTATAGCATAAACTCCTCTGTCCTGAAGTTTCAGCTTGACCTCTGACCCCTGCTACAGAGCACTCACACTGGAGACTCCTTCCATAAATGTTAAATCAACTTCATTATCAACGTTTAATTATCCATTTTTTTTTTTAATCTGTTTATGCGGATCGTCCTCCGTACAAGTCCCTGCGAATGAGCTGTTACTATAGAAACGATATCGTATAAGAACAAGCGCATTACTATAAACCCGCACTAACGTCAGTGGTGCTGTTGCAGAAAATTAATCAACACCTCCTGAAAAATCAGGATCAGTAATCTAAAAAACGGATTTCTAACAGATTGTGGACATTTCATTTGAATACTGTAAGCTCAGATTTGAAAGAAATCCACCATGTTATGCCATTCATCTTCAGTAAGAGCTTTATCCCGGTCTGGGTTGCAGTGGATCCGGATCCTATCCCGGGAACGCCGGGCGTGAGGTGGGAATACACCCTGGATGGTGTGGTGGCAATTCAGAGTCACCAATCCACCTACTGACATGATCTTGGGAGGCAGGAGGAACCCGGAGAACCTCGGGGAAACCCATACACAGTAACCCGAGCTCAGGAACCCGGCGAACCAGGGACCCTGGCCCTGTGAGACAGCAACCCTACCTCCATAATAGAGGAAGACTTCTGTTTTTTCCCACCGTCCATTAAGATTTCAGCCATTTCTTAATGATGTCCTGCACTGATTTGTTGTTTGTGCGTCTTTTCACCACATCTGGAAAGGATTATGGATGGCCATTTTTGTGGGTGTATCTATAAAATGTTTATAATACGAGGTAGTGACAGTGTTTGGATTACTTCGGGCAGATAATGGTATTTGTTTTGGAGATTTAGTGTCATTCTGAAATGCATTATAGTACATCTGGCCATTCCGACATTGTGTGCTTTCCATCTAATGGCTGCTGTATGTTTCATCCTCCGGTTTTGTGTCTCGCACTGACATGCTATTGGAAGTCATTTTTCCTGCCACTTGCAGTGCGTATGAATTTTGCTATCTACCCACGGCGCTGCATTGTGTCCTTGTAATCCGTTCTCGTAGAGTAACAGGCTTCATTTACCGCCTGAGCCGTCAGTGAGTCTTCCCCCAGCTCTCGGCTGGAGATTAATATGGACTGGAGGTGGCAGTGGGTCAGTGTCTACTCGTGTCACTCTCGAGCAGCGAACGCCGCCACAACGAGCCGTTAGTCACTGTCTCGCAGCCGGCTTTCTCCACTCAGCTCACCTGCCTGAGAAATGGAGCTCCTTATCGGCCACCAGAGAGCACAGAGTGCTGCAGGCCCTGAGCGCCTTTTTACACTACGGCTTAGTTTAGAACAATCCACACAACCCCGTTACACACACACACACACACACACACACACACACACACACATCCTTGATTTCCAACTGAAATCCAAGCTCAATCTCTACATGATAGACTTCATAGTATGGCTTCAAACTTTACATTAAGTAACATTAACATGAACAAATCATAAAATTTAGCAGTAACTAATGTCACTGTAACTAAAGTTGGTATTAGTATTAATAATTATTTTTAAATAGTGAACCAGAGAAGTGAAATAAACACATTCATTAGCCATTGTTTATTTCATTCACTCATTTTATGAGTAAAATTAATACATGAGTATATATAGACACTGCAAAAATGTCATAAATATTATTTAATTATTATTTGCATAATAATAATAACAACAATAATAATAATTATTATTATTATAAATTAAATATCACTTGATTCATATTTACATAATTTATGTATGTGTAATTTTTTTTATTATGATTATTATCTTTTTTATCTTTTTATTATCTTTTTATTATAAACTTTTTTTCGCTTCTTTCTAGAAATGAGCGCTGTAGTGTAAGTGAAAACAGGAACTTGTATCAAGGACGTTCCACGGCATTAAATGTGACTATAAACAGATTAAAAAACAGGAATAGAACACTTTGGGACGCGCTTTTCTTGGAAAATAATCGCCTTTAGGACGGTAACAGTAACACACTGCCTCATCACACCAACCTGCCATTGATTATTTTCCTACAACTGCACACCAGAAAGTGTTTCATTCCTTACGAATCATAATGGGAAATGGATCAATTTGCCTTCATTTTGACTTCCTCTCATGTTTTTGGTGTGAAGGGTGTGAAAGGTGGTGGGTTTGTTTTTGGGTCACTTCAGCTCAGGTTGCTGAAGGAGGCAGAAAGGTGTTAAGGATCCTGAACGCCTGGGGGAAAGAAGCTGTTCCCGAGTCTGGCATTAACAGCCTGGATGCTTTACTACCGTCTGGCAGGCAGCAGAGAGGAAAAGACAGCATAGTGTGAGTCACGCACAATGCTGGTGGCCTTGCGGATGATACTTTACTCATGGCCGAGGGTCTCGACGATGTCCTCGACTGTTTTCGCTTTATTGTAGGAGTCTTCCTGCTGTAAGAAGAGGGCTAATGTTGTGGCAGTTGTATAGCGAGGACGATGTTAAAGCCTAGCCTACATACACGGCGACTGGGATAGTCGTATTCCTTTCTTTGTCACCAGCACTCAATCAAATTTTTATTTTATTTTTTTAAAAAATCCATTCATTTTCATTTACCAACGGGCTACACCGCTGAGAGTTAGCAAAACACAAGAAAGCACAGCTAGTCTCTTGAGCTTGCGGAAAACGTGATTGATGCAGAATTTTCTCCTCTCTGTGCTCTCTCATTCTCTGGACCGTCTACGTTAACCCCGCTCGTCTTTCTCCCTGAACAAACTTCCACAAGAGGGCAGACTTGCTTCACACTGGCTTCAGTTTCTCACCGGAGAGCGTGCTGTCTCTGGAGGAAGGGAGGGAACCGGAATGGGCGGAAAGTGAAGAGTCAAATCTAAATCATACAGCACTCTGTTTGCGACAGGTCAGTCGAACAGCTTTCAGTCCAGGGAGTTCGCACTGCCGTTGTTTGGTTTATTTTACATTTACGACACTCCTGTCTGTCTTTTGGGAGCAAATTCTGAAAATATAGAGCCTGATCTATGCTGTGCTCTTATGGATAGGGCTTTTGTAAAAACGAGAGTGATCTGAAAATAAAGCTGTACATTAATTTGACTTGTGTTCTGAACCCCGATATTGTTATAAATTAACCAATATTGTTATAATTACACCAATAAAAGTTGTCGTATTCATCCCGTTTTGTGTGTTTTAATGATTGTGTAAAAATATCTTAAGTGAATGCTGTTAAAGCAACCCGGTCTGTCATGCTGTCTGTCAAAATTAAATACTAACATGTAGCTCTTACCGTGTTATTGTAGAAATTGTACTCCTAAACCAGGGTAAAGTGAATTTCTAAAGATAAAAATGTGATTTTGTTTTGTTACAATTGATCTGACCGTGTTTTTTCCTGCTGTATTTTTCGTCTTTAATTTACTTACGTTGCTCGCTAGATATTCCTCTCCATTACCTGCCGGATCATCTGTGAGGTTACGGCGAGTTCACTCATTAATTTGAAATGTCAAATTAAAGAAAAGAGCCACCCTGAACGATTTGCATATTAATCGTTATAATCAACATGTGGTGTTCAGTGGCATCCAAGATTGAATTTACAATGAAACTGAATTGAATTGATTTCCATCGACATGTTGGTCTATTTTCACGTTGGGTAACGGTTTCCTACGTTACCCACAATGCTGTTCAACTACCTGCTGATAGTGGTGCAGCGGGATTTATGCTGCATTCGACTTAAACTCGAATTTCTGACCTCCGATTAGGACAAACCGAAAAAAAAACTCGGAATTCCTACTCAGAATATTGGGATGGTCTCCTCGACCCCGAGTTCAGCACATGATGCCGTATCAACATGGCCGCCCACACGATCAACAGTAACCAAAGTAGCATTTCTTTTCTTTTAATGAGTTTTACTCTATATACTAGTGCTTGTATATTAGCCCTCGCTTCATCTCTAGCTAAAGAGAGCGATGCAGCGGGGCTTTAGTGCTTTAGTCTGTCCAGCTCTCGCATCTCATCCCTCAGCTGTACGCTCTGTTCAAACAGATCAGTTTCCAATGCTTCAACTTTCACACTAATACCACCAACACCAACGCACTTGTCACGTCACAGATCGCTGACTAGCCGACCTGAGTCTCTGCTGTAACTCAGCATCGTATAGCTGCATTGCATTCTGGGACTTTGAGTTCAGCGTTCGGACTTCTACATTGAATTTCTTATTAATTTGACATTGGACATCTTTGTTATTTCTCAGTAACATTACAAGCTACTGTATATTTTTAAATTACTCAAAGAGAGATAAAAAAAAAAGAAGCTAGTGAGGGAACGACTCTATAGCTGCTATAATGTAAATGATAACAGGAACTTATTTCGTGGATGTTCCATTACATAAAATGTAACTATAAATGGATAAAAAGTACTTCAGATCATTGTTATATGAAAAGAAATGTACTCTTTGGCAAATTTCTATGGTATAAAAGGAATAAAACACTGCAGTTATTGGAAAATAATGAACTTATTATGGATGGTAACAGTAACTCCGCTTCACCACACCACCCTGGTGTTTGTTATTTTCCTATAACAACACACGCCAAAGTGATTTATTCCTTATATATTCCATTGCTTCAGCTAGCTGTTTATTTCTTTATACAAAACAACATTATCTGTCAATGGAATAAGATAATTTCAGCTGAAATTATTCAGAAAGTTTTAGATGAGATCACAGATATTATTGGATTTTTAGGTCTATTTATTGTAGTATTGTAGTAAGTTATTGTTTTTTTACTTGCTGTTTATGTGCACCGGACTGAACCGTGCATCGTGGAAACATGGACTCACTTGAGAAAATCACACCCTGTACCTTTAGGAGCTAAGCGTAAAAAAGCCGTGGTAGCCCTCAGAAAACCTGATCACTATCTTTCCATCTGCCATTCACTCGGTCGGTCACCACTCCATCTCACTTTACAGACTACACCTCGCCGTGGGAGGCTCATCTCTCCAAAGGGACAGCTTGAGAGAGGAATCAGGCCGACTTGGCCGTTCTCGCTTTCCCCTCCGCCGTGCCCTGATGCCAGGAGGGACCTCTAATCAATGCTGCGCTCTCGCCCCGGCTCATGATCTCCGTCCACCAGCAACCTGATGCGACTGCTAATTACTCTGTTTGTGTGGAGCCTTCCATCATGCGGCGTCTCCGAAACTGAGCCGAGGCATGCTTTATGATGTTTTCAAGGCTGTGACTTATTCATTTCAAACCCATGCCTCTTGGAGAGTCCCTGGTCGGTCTGTCTGTGAGGTTGAAGCTCTGATAGACTGTGTCTCAGGGAGTCTCTGGAGGGTGAGTGTGTGTGTGAGTGTGAGTGTGTGTGTTGATGCTAAAGGCAACAAAAGCCTTTCCAAGGCTGAAGAAGTGTCCTGCACCACTGCCACTCGGTATTCATTACACACGGTCACCCTCCGGGGCGTTTTTATTAACATTCCAATCAGCGGCGAGCGAGATTGCTCGATCTGCGGAAACAAATTGGGAATAGTCTTTGATGTAGAAGTTGAAAAACGTTCCTGCAAGAGGAAGCATGGCAAAAAACTTGACGGGCAAAGCACACAGGCCCTCAGTTTAAGAAATACAGTGGCATTTTTTGGATACTAAAATGGTGCCATAAGCCTGTGTGTTTGTGTATGTGTGTGAGTGTGTGTGTGTGTGTGTGTGTGTGCGTGCCACTCACTATGAGGTGGGCTCCAACTAAAAGGCTATAAGGGCAGTTTTTACTGTCATACATGCGGGATCAGGCGGTTTTTTTACCCTCATGTGTGCGGAAGCGGGGATTTTTACTCTCAAGCGTGCGACTTTTAGTCTCATGCATGTGGAGGTGGGTGATTTTTACTCTCATGTGTGTGGTTTTTACTCTCATGTGTGAGGTCGTGGGCCTTTTTTAACTCTCATGCAAGCCTTTTATTACCCTCATGTGTACGGGACTAAGGGAATTTTGCTCTCGTGCATGCGCAAGTGGGCGACTTTTACTCTCAAGCCAGCGTTTTTTATCCCATGTGTGCGGTACTGAGCGACTGCACACACCTCTACTCCTAGGTCCTGAAGCCACAGAAACATCACCAACCTTGTCCTTATTCGATGATGGACACTTTTCCTGCTTCTCCGGGGCTCTGTGGTTGACCCGATTCCTCTTTTCTGTGTCATTGATGGATTTTTGCAACACAGTCACACTGACAGCCGCAGTTCTCCCCAAAAGACACACTTTGCTCTTGCAGGAAGTCAGCACTGAGGATGACGAAGAAAAGACATAAGGTGTCATTCCTCACGTGTCAGTCACTCAGGTCTGTCAAACTTCCTGAAGAAAAAGGCTCAATCCCTGTCTCCGGTGCGAGAGCCACACTGAGGAATCTGTTTCAGAGCTGTAAATGTAGAGCTTTTGCAGATCTTTAAGGCATAAATGTGTACAGTAAAGTTGGTTAGTATGGTGGTGCCACAGGAAACATTGCCACCTCAAATCTCCAGGGTCCCCGGCTAGTCTAATTTACTCTAAATTGCCCCTAGGTGTGAATGTGTGAATGGGTGTGTGATACAAATGACACACTGGGTTTTTTTTTTCAAGAACACTTGACAGAAAGGTTCACAAGGCATCTGGTTGAGACTACAGGAATGCATCTGGACCCCATGGGACGTAACAAAAAACACAAGCACGAGGTTTTTTACTTTCGCACTTGCAGAATAAACAGTGGTTTAAATTAGGCTACTAGTTTGTTGATATTTTGGGAAATAGAACCAACTCAATTCGTTAGAAAAACATTGCAGGAAGGAACAAACAAAAATAACTGTGTGAATGGGAATAATAATAATAAAAAAAAAAAACACCCAGCCTTGCGCAGATCTCTAGTTGATACAACAACGTTAAACCCATAGTGGGTGTGGCCTAAACTATTTTAATATAAGAAAAAGAAGGAAAAGAATTTAATTGAGCCTTACCAAAGGAAAATGAAGAACTCATTAGTCAACAGTTCTGGAAAATGACCACTTAAATCGTACCGTCTGCTGTAGTTGGCTACTATAACTCGGAAAGTCAGGGCTAATAGGAAAATACGAGCTCCTGAGTTGAAATTCAAGTGTGCTCAACTTGTAATTATGATATTTCCAAGAGGACTTGAAGGCAGCATTAGTCAGATATCTGACCTCTCTTGGAATAATGATTAGTGGAATGTTAGGGTTACAAACACTGCTGTGAATTTCAAAATGGCACAAGTCCAACTGGGGTATTGATGTGAGGTCTCCTGTTGTAGGCAGTCTCGATCCTGTGTTCTTCACAGTACCAGATCTGACCACACTCCCGAGACCTCTGAGTAACTGCTACCTTCAGAAGAAGGACTTTATTTAGACAGATATATCCTCTACTTTGCACCGCCTACACACTTATAAAGAAAAAAAAAAATCTCTCACCTGTTACTTGATGAAGTCCCACCTGAGCAGATGCTTGAACCGCGATTATCACACAGAGAGCAGCTGCTATGAATCGTACCTCTGGTCAAATCCTGAACACGAACTGGATGAAAGGAAGTTGTAAGGCGTCAGGCTTGGTGTGTCAGTCTTCAGGATTAACTCTTTAAAAACAGGCCAGCCTGTGTGTGTGTGAGGCTTAGTGGACCTGACGGTTAGGGTGATACACATGCCCTCCTGCCTGCTGAACCACCAGTGCAGAGCTCTGCTTGAGCAACACTTATCCTTCACTTGAAGTCTGAAGCTTTCTGTCTGGAGAAGCTGTACACGAGCTGACTCGTAGCTTGTTGTTCGCTCGACTCTCAACTTCCCCTTTGGTTTGACTCTTACTTACTTATGATCAGAGGTGCTGTGGATATAGGAAACAACACCAAAAAAGATTAAAAAATATAATAGGATGGTGGTGCAGCCCCTGAACCCGGGTTACTATCTGTCCGTTATCACACCCGGTGTTCCAGGGATAGACGCCGTCTCCACCGCTGACCTCACCATCAAGGATGGAGTGCTTCTGTAAAAATGTTGATCATGTCAGTGTCTAAAAAAAAGTTTCTTTACCAGCATATCTCAAGAAAGCTGAATGAGACATAAGTCATGTACTTTGACATCGCCTGAAGTAAGGGTGTGGCCTATTTCATTAACAAGCTGACAAAACATAATGTAGTGCATGTATATGTTTAAAATAATTTTATAACTGCAAAAAAATAAGACTTTGCCATTTACATGCTCTCAAATAGTCTGATAATGTGAAACGCTTGTGGCTACATAAATATGCAATAATTAACACTTACTCCTTTTAATATCGGTTACATGGCTACGAGTTATCACTCAAAACTACAACAGAAGCGCACACTTCTTTTTCCCTGTTAATAAAAATGGCAGATGAGCCAATAAACATATGAATCTGAAATGACTGACACTTGTGTAGGTGTTTTGAAATGGAAGCTCCGCCCATTTATTCCCATCTCACATTAGTAATCTTATATCAACTTGAAAGATGCGCTGACGTAGCACCTTCGCTTTCTATCAATATAAATGGAGAATGTTTTGGGTTCGTTAATGTGAAATAAAATATTAGTATAGCCTTCGTTCAGCTTAGCTAACATTAAACAAGCATATAGTTGTAATGTGAAGTGAATTGTAGTCAGAGGTCAAAACCAAGAGAAGCTAGAACCTGGGAAACAAGCACCAGAAATGTATGATGCAATCGACAAGACTTCGCAGTGCAGCGTAGACATGCCAGGATATAAGTATAAAAGCAAATCAGGGGCTAACACCAAACAGGTGAACACAATCGGGTAACACACCAATGACATGACGGGGGCAGAGATGGGGCAAAACGTAAACAAAAGCACATGGAGAAATAAGAATAAGTGCAAGTGTAGCCGGCTCGCGCTTCACGGCTCGACTACCCCTCTGCGTTGTGATGTGTGGTGTAAAATAAACACTGGAATCAGTCTGCTGGTTCAGTTGTCTTTATGTGGTGTGCTATAAGTAGGAAACATGCAGCTAATTATTCGTTGTACAATCTTGCCTGCTCCTGCTGGCTCTGCTCAGACCCCCCGCACAATACAGAGAATCTCATATTTCACAAGATGATGAAGTAATGTAAAGAAAACAGTAGTAACTAACGATCACTTCAAGTACAACATAACTATATACGCAGACGATGTCTTATATAAATCACGTCACTAAATGCAGTCAACAGTGTGTGTATAAAAACATATATTTTGACACTACGTAATGCATCACCCTCTTATTCAAAATCACTTGCCCACATTTCCAGCATTTTGTATATACATAAAAACAATTCAAGTTTGAACACACAGAGAATCACAAAAAACACATAAACTGTACCTGCGTAAGTAGGAAACATGCAGCTAATTATTCGTTGTACAATCTTGCCTGCTCCTGCTAAACATTCACACAAAGAAGAGAAATCAGCAGTCACGCTTCACAGGCTAACTTTCACGCAGACAACGCCACACTGCATTCCCTCGGTCAAAATTACACTTTTGCAGGTTAAAACGGCTTTAAACTCAGTTCTAAGGAAAGGCAACACACCCATGTAACTCACGTACACATCGTAACAAAACACAGATAAATTAATTAAAGATTATTTCCCTTTTTACAACTTTTGAACAGGATTGAACAAAATGCATACCTCGCTCTGCTCAGGCCCCCCGCAGTGACGACTGCGACGTGTGCGGAACTTATAAAAAAAAATAAAAATACACATTTCTTTCTTCTCTTCTCACACATATATATTAGTTTCCAACAACAACAAAAAACGAGGATTTTGAGTGAATTTAAATAAGAACACAAATTATAATTAACACCTGCTACACAAGCTGAGAGGGAGAATTTGTTCTGTTACAGTTGACATTAGTTAACTATATTAACTACAAATGAACCAAATATTTTTGGAGGAAAATAGCAAAACAAAAACAGCACTTTCCATTTTCTAAAAGAGGATTAACAATGAAAGTGTCAGCCCTGTCCCATTCTACAAGAGCCAATAGATAAGATTTGTGGAAAGGCCTGTGCATCGATAATGTACTACATCTTTTACTGTTTACGGCGTTTTTACTTCCCAGGACTACTCGTTATTCCTCTGTGGGGTTGTCACGTCTGATTTTGTAAAGAGAGTTAAAAGGCACATGCCTAGTTGGCTATTAATAAATATAAAGACTTTGCATTACAGGGACAGGACTGTGCGTATTAAGGACGTCATTAAAGACAAAAATCTGTAAAGGAATCTTTGTGAACTTTGTGAACTTTCACTCTCTTTCAGCCTGCCTTTCTCTAATGTTTTTTCAAATGTACATACTCTATAATTTTCTTCTCATTTGTCGTGTCTCCAGGTACAAGTACATTCAGCGATGCAAAAAATAGCCTAACAGCTTATTACCTGCTCACATATGTAAAAGTTTAGAAATAGCTAATGACGTCAGGGGTACATATTTCTCTTTTCTGTTAAGAGCAGACGTCTTGTGATGAATAACGGAACAGGGGCATGATGAAGAGACACATATGGCCAGGTTAAATATGAAGACGAGTGCTGAGTACAGTTTCAACCATTTTTTATATGTGTGTCCTACAGTAACCTTAGATTTAAATCAGATATTAAATCAGAGCTTTACTTCTGTAGTTTATCTTCTATAAATTTTTCAGAGACGGGAAGAAAAGGGAAGAGATGAGGAAGTCATACAACCATGACCCTGGCCTAAGATATAGCACTTACTGAAGATGAATGAATGGTTTTCATGGTTAAAAAAAAAAAGAAATAAAAGAAATTACAGTTATTATTGTACCCAACTGATTTTGGACCACATTAAAAAACAATGACTGAACTGCTAGGAAATATTAGAGCCTGAGATCTAAAGCTCATGTGACTATGACCTTTTTTTTTTTTTTTTTTTTTTTTAACATTAGTCTTTATATTCTTGAATTTTTTGCATCCAGTAAAACATAATCAAACTTAATTTGACTGTAAAAATGACAGAATGAACAGAATTTGTTGTCCTGCAAATCTTTGGTCCATCAATCACACGGAATGTGACAAAAAAAATGCACCATTTTTAGTGAAAATATTACAATATCTTTTTGATAAGACTAATACCTGGAAATCCCTGGACATTTCCAGTGAGCCGTACATCTGAAGACACCATTCCATAAAAAAAAACTTTTATCAGACCCATCAAAATTTTTATACCACGAAAAGAAGTGTAATTATTTGGCTCATTTAAGATCTTAAAAAGGTTAAATTTTCAGCATATTTTGGACGCGATGAAAACTTACCGACCTGTTAGATCATAATCACGTTAACTCCGGCTGAAGAAGAAGCCTAACATTTTCTTGTATGCGTATGGGCGCCGACATTTTCAGCAGCGATTAAAACTTCTGCACTGTGACAATTCTTAAACTTGGTATTGCGTGTTTAGAGAAGTTTGGAATACCAGTTTCTTCGTCCGTCATTTTTTTCATCCTGAGTGAAGTGTCTTTTAAGGTTTTGTACATTGTAAATCCATTTCAAATCCATTTTAGTACACAAGTGTCCACCGAATGATGTTCAGTAAGCTCTCTGTTTTCATCATGAAACTTTATGAAACTTCGGCTCGTTTGTTGTTTTTGCTTACGTATCGGAAAATTTCTCCAAGCGTGCAGGCATTAAACATGATGGAGTGAGTATGACTTTGGGTGAACTCCATCCATCAGCCGTCGGTGTTATTAAACTGCCCGGGCTGGTGAATAATTCACGAAATGTGCTATACATTTTTTTGCGTCTGTTGGATTTATGTTGTTTCCAAATGGTGATTGATTGAGAGATAATGATGCGATTACCTGAAAGAGACTCTGATGCGTTCCCATTAAGGTGGCTAATGCTGCTGTTGTCCTTGTGGATCTACGTTACTAATTTCCTCTCTTTCCAACAGAAGAATGGCAGTTAAAGTTAAAATTGCGATGCTACGTGAGGCTGACTTTGTTGTGCGATGCGGTTTTGGGACTTGTGTAAAGACGGTTGTGGAGGCTAATTGAAATGTTCGGAGCCATACATGAGTGTGAAAAGAGCAGGAGGGCGTGATGGAGAATCCAATTACTTTCATGTTAGTTAGCTAGCATAACGATCTTGCTAAAGATGCTTTTGCCGTCACATGGATGATCAACAAATGACGAACAAATGGTTCTGCTCGTGTCTGTTTTACGTTTCTGCCTCTACTTGACTTCTGTAGTATCACATCTGGCTAACTGATGCTACTATGAACGTCCCTCTGGGAACTTGGGGTTAGAATCGATGACCAGATTTATACAGGCCACACTTTGCTCTTTATAACAGTCACTCATCATGGCTGTCCTCAGGCTGCAAGTGTGCAATGACTGGTGATACCTTCACCTCACAGTCTCCATCTGTTCATCCACTGATTCATATTGTGTCAGTGGGTAGATATACTTGATTTAGTGATACTCCATGGATACTCCATGAAGACTCTCATCATGTTAGAAAAATTACTTTACTTCTGACTGTTTCAGCTTTATGAAGCACTGACATTGGAGACTCCTTCCATAAATGTAATATAGTCAGCTGTTCGACTGTATTTTGGATACGAACCCAGCAAAATATTTCAGCGGACTGAACCGAGTACTTGTGTGCAGTGCTGCTCTGTACTACAGCGCTCTTGGATTCTCAATTCTGATTGGTCAGAAGGTGTTTAATTTTCTATAACAGCAGCTTTGGCGTAATAATGTGAAAAAAGAGAGGCTGGTGAGGGAACGACAGTTTATAGCTGCTATAACATAAGTGAAAAGAGCATCTAACTAACAGCTATAAATTGTTAAGAAATATGACGTCATGTTTAATAAAATTAAACGTGTAATTGTTGGCAAATTGCTGTGGTATAAGGGGAATAAAACATTTCAGGAAGTGCTGTTATTGCACCTTCAGGGTGGTAACAGTAACTACACTTCAGGATGGTAACGCCAGGGTGCATTACACCACACTGTAAAAAAACGTACTGTGGATTTTACAGTAATATACTGGCAACCTGGGTATTGTAAAATTTAAACACTACTGTAAAATGTAAACAACCGTAAAACATCTTTACAGTAAAATACTGTAATATCACACATAGTGTAAAATAACACATAACCCCGTATGTTGATGCAGGATACAGCTGAGCTGAAGGGCCTTGCCCAAGGATCCAATCAAGGCAGTTTGGTGGTGCAGGGATTTGAACACATGACCTTCTTAACCACTTCATTGCAACCTTTTAGTGGCGTTTATTCAGTACTAGAAGTAGTTGAATCAATGCAAGCTAGTTGCGGTGGGGTTGTGGTGTAGTTCCCAGTACTGCCAAGCTGTCATGGATGGGCAAGACCCATAACCTTCAACTCAGTTTGTATCCTGCATCAGCCAAATGAGCAAATGTACTGGGTTATGTGTCATTTTATACAATATTATGATATTACAGTACTTTACTGTAAATATATTTTACAGTTGTTTACTGTAAATTTTACAGTACTTTACTGGCAACTCAAATTGCCAGTAAATTACTGTAAAATTTATAGCAATTTATTACAGTGGACCCACTCACTGATTATTTTTTTTGGAGATTTTGGATAGATGCTCTCCAACAGAGATGGGGAATTACAGAACACATGTAAAGGTGTTATACAAAATATGAGTAACTGTATTTCGTTATAGTTACAATTTCAATTGTTTTAATTGATTACAGTTACATTCCAAAAAATGCATATTACCGAAACGATGACTTCTTTGTTTCATTTAATAATAAAAATAAATAACATTTAGATGGAAAAACCTTTCGAATGAGGCAACTCAGTGTAGGCCATTTTTCATATACCTCTTCACGTTAAAAAAAAAAAATTGCGCACCCTGCTTTCTTTTTATACTGATGTGCAACGAGCTTGACCTACAAGACACGAGAATGGAAGAAGACACAGAAAGCCATGAGCGTAATGCGTTTATGTCTATTAAATACAGGGACCATTTTACTTTCAAAGACTCGCAAAGGTCGCAACATAACAATGCAATGCATGCTGCGTTTGCCAGCAAGCAAACTGCTCCCACTTCTAACCTTTTCAGTGTTTTCGCTAATTATGTTTGCTAGCTAGCATTTTGTATAAGCTAATTTGCCCTGAACCACAATGTTTTTAGCTAGCTGTTTACCTGTGTATACAATTTTTGCAAGTCATGACTGTTTGTTTAGCTAGCTAGCTGCCCGGCTACCGTGTGCAGTGCTGCTCTGAAAACGTTTTATCTGTTCTTAAAAACTTGAAAGCTCAAAGTTTTAAGGCTACATGCACGTATCTAAATGTTTGACTACTGCTCATTGCATTCAAGTGTAAAGACCTGAGTAATACCGTGTAATTGTTATTACCACAGTTTAAAATCCAAAACAATGGATAAATACATGTAAGAAATTTCTGATCACATTTACCTTTACATTTAGCACAGTATCCTAAAGTCAGCCAATGTATTCTTTATGAGTCATCATTTTTTGCAAAAAAATCATAAATTGTTTGTAGTAGACACTTATTTAATAGTAAACATAGTATAATAGTTAACAGTAGTTTGCTATTATACACTATGTGGCCAAAAGTATGTGGACGCTTGACCATCACACCCATATATGGTTCTTCCTCAAACTGTTGCCACAAAGTTGGAAGCACACAATTGTCTACAATATCTTTGTATGATGTAGAATTACAATTTCCCTTCACTGGAACTAAGAGGCCCGAACCTGTTCCAGCATGACGATGCCCCTGTGCACAAAGCGAGC
>CM075014.1:21515884-21538374 GCA_037576675.1 Pangasius sanitwongsei | reverse complement strand
ACAAAACAATTCATAACGCATAATAAATATCACTACAAAACAATTCATAATGCGTGATAAATATCACTACAAAACAATCCATAATGCGTAATAAATATCACTACAAAACAATTCATAATGCGTAATAAATATCACTACAAAACAATTCATAATGCGTGATAAATATCACTACAAAACAATTCATAACGCATAATAAATATCACTACAAAACAATTCATAATGCGTGATAAATATCACTACAAAACAATCCATAATGCGTAATAAATATCACTACAAAACAATTCATAATGCATAATAAATATCAATACAAAACAATTCATAATGCATAATAAATATCAATACAAAACAATCCATAATGCATAACAGACATTGTAACAAACAAGCAATTCATAATGCATAATAAATATCACTACAAAACAATTCATAATGCGTGATAAACATTGCTACAAAACAGTCTATAATGCGTAATTAACAGTTCATATTGCAATAAATATTGCATTTTCTTATAATTTTAGCTATGTGTATAATGCCTTATGAATGAATTATAACATGCTATTATAGAAAATGTTATCAAACTTGTACTGTTCTTTGTAAGTAAAAGTAAGTAATAAAGGCCCTGTCACTGCCTTTTTAGGTCAAAACACTAAGCACTGCAGTCAAAGCTGTTTCATTTTTGCAGAAAGACGTAGCAGCCGAATTGTACAACAAACACAATAGTACATTCAAATTTGAGGCTTCAGCAACCTGGAACCTGAATTTCGCTTCATGAAAGGAAGAAATATGAAGTCTGATCATGAGGTCTATCATTTGTTTAACTAATGCGACATTAATTTGATTAGCACAACCTACCGTAATTTAGCTCCCGACACATTTCAGAGAAATTCATTTTCCAGCCCAGAGAGTTGTTTGAATATTTCAGTTGTTAAGGTGTTCATGCAAGGAAATGTAACTTTTATTTGTTCATAAGGCTGCTAAATAAACCAGGTCTCTTAAAGCTGTAGTACTGTATTTAAATGACTTTCTGAACAGCACAAAACGGAGGTAAGAACTAAAAGGAGAAGTTGTTTTAAATACATCTGTGTTTAAATAATCTACCTGGATACATGTGGAACCTTAAATAAACTGCCAGTCTGGAAAGAAATGCATAAGCTTTATAACAGGTTATAACACAGTGCTTTTCAGTTCTCAAATTTGATGGGGCAGAAAGTGTTGATTCGTTTTCTATTACAGCACCTCTGACAGCAGAGCAGCTGCAAATCATGGGTTTATATTAATGCGCTCGCTCTGATACGTTTTCGTTTCTATAGTAACAACTTACACAGGGACGCTTAAACACATTTAAACCTGTTGATCTTTAACACTGATGGAAGGAGTCTCCAGTGTCAGCTTTTTTTTTTAACAGTCAGAACTGGAAAATTGCCAACATCTTCAGGACAGAAAAGGAGAGAAGAGTTTAAGGTACTGTAAGTGTACAATACAATTCCGCTTTCTTGGTAACATAACACTTTTTTTTGTCGTAATAACTTCAAGAGAAAGAAAACTGAGAGGCTGATGAGAGAATCACTGTTTATAGCTGCCATAAGATGAGTGATAACAGGAACGGGCTTGTTTCCTGGATGTTCCATGACAATAAATGTAATTGTAAACAGCTAAAAAAAAAAGTATGTGTTGTTCTTTAATAAAGATTTTGAATCTTTGGCAAATTGGTGTGGCCTAAGAGATATAAAACACTTTGAGACATTTTGGGACTATTATTGGAAAATAATTACCTTCATGCCACCCTGTCATTGATTATTTTCCTACAATAGCACATCCTGCTGTGTTTTATTCCCTATTTAAATCAGTTTTTTTTTCTATTAAACTTGCCAAACAGTGCCAAACTTTTACCTTGCTTTTAAAAAAAAATAAAAAATCAGAATTGCATTTAAGCCTCTGTCTAATCCTGGTTTTATTTTTACCGTAAATTTGAGTTTAATCCTATCCCATGTTCATGCTCCATATTCCATGTTCATTTGTCACTTGTCATGCATTAGCTGAGAATCAAAAATTAATTCCAGATCAATCAGATTTAAAAAATTTCAGTCAGAAGTTATTATGCTGATTTGTTAAGCCATGTTCAAAATTAGCTGCTGCAAAAGAACCCAAATTAAACTAAAACTTACAGTAGGTTATCAAATCCATAGTTAGCTTCAAATTAACATAGAAAGCTCGCTGTTCTTACCTTTACATAGACAGATTTCATCATGGGAGAATTTAAAGCAGGACCAAAGCATTTTTAAAGTTTGACATAATTAATATGTGGATTGCGTTTCTACAATCAGCGAGAACAGGAAGGAAATTATCAATCTGCAACAGTGCTGTTTTTTTTTTTTTTTTTTTAATTCACAGTGTCACTGCTCCCTGATGAAGGATTTGATAAGAGGGCAACAGCACATCCTGTACATGTCAGTAGTTTACAATTAGCTAATTAAACGTTCAGTGTAATAATGCTGCCAAATATACTCTTAAAGAACATGCCTCATGTTGATATTAATGGACCACGGCAGTTTGCAGCCTTAAATTTCTTGACTGGTGAGGTATTAAATTGCAGAGGAAAAGCTGCCTTATGGTTAGAACATTTCACTCATTATGAATGTTTATAGAATGAGTTTTGTGGGTAAATGATTTTTGAGGATTGCAGGGACATATTGCGACTCGGCAGCTTAAGTTCAAAAGTTATGTCAATATTTACTTGGAGAAAGTTTCTTGGATTCAGAATCTGGTTAAGCACATACTTAAGTCGATTATCTGGATGGCCAAAAGTCCGATTTGAATTCTGTCTTTTAATAGATGTAAAGTCTATACACTATACTATTAATTAATGGATAGTGTCATGTATATGTGTTTAATATTAGTCTCAAATGCATTCCATGGTTTTTACATTTTTTTTAGAGCTTATTTACAGCTCAAATATCAAACTGTCAGACACTGGTGCAGGACATGATACTGTTCCTTGCTTGGGCTGATAATGCTCAAAAAATGGCCTTAAGTACGTAAAGCGTAAATGAGACAATCCTTTGTTTTAGTTAACCTCTGCCTCATGAGTGAAAAAATCCTGCACAACTTTCCAAATACTGCTGTTGTTATGTTAAACAATCTGTTGTTATGGCTGAGGTATGAATATTGATTCACAAAATTTTGGTATTAAATACTCAACACATGCTCAACTCTGAATCCAGCCCAAAATGTAGATTGCAGAAAAATAAGCATCAATCAAACAGAAATGAGTGTTAATAAGTAAGAAATAGAAATTCACATATATACTTGAGAATTAACATCATAAGCTATATTTCACTTTTACTAAAATAGTAAATGTGGTGTTCATTAGCTACAAAACACATTTAGGATTTGGTTTACAAACACATTGTTGTTGCTCAGTTTCATATTTAAAGCGGATACATGGAAACAGTTCACAGTAAATAAATGACTGACTGGTGGAATTATGAAATGACCAATGTCTGGGAGAAAAAAAAAAAAAAAACACACCTGATGCTCCACCTTCTTCTTGTAGAAATAGGTACCATCTCTCTGTTCTCCACCAGTGATGAAGTTTCCACACCCACCAATTCCCCGTCTCCTCCGTCATTATCCAGCAACTCCTACTGTAGAGTCTTTAGTTGGCCTCTAGCACAAAGCAGAAATTGTCCAGAACTGCAGCCAAAGTTTTCAGAGTTCTCCTCACTTCCTTTTTCCATTTCCACAATCGCTCTTCATTTCATTTATTTGTGGGCATGGTCTCCACTTGCAAACTATTAATAAGCACATTTCGTTATATCTTCTTCAAAATTCATCAACATATAACTGCCTTCATCACATAGTTAAAAAGTTTGATTCTAAAGCTAATGAACTCGCCTGTCACTTACTTTTTTTTTTTTTTTAAATTGTAATTCATGTTTCTGCTACATTCATCATAAGTTCAGTGTACTGACTGAAGTTCATCACATTTGTTGATGCATACTGAGGTTGGCTCATTTTCCTACATAATTATATTTGAACAGTTGAGTAATTTATCTTTATCATTCATTAGGAACTGTATAATACTAAGTATTAGTATATGTGCAATATGTTCCTTGCTCATTTAAACTGATCTTTTACTAAATCAAGTTTTAAGTCTTATTTGTTTTAATGATCAGCACGAAGATTGGTTACTTAACTGATGAACATTAAATTACTTTAAATATCAACTTATTGCCCATTAAACCGGGTCCTGTGAATTAATTCTTTAGAGACACTGGGCCTCATTTATCAGTTTCGCTGATTTTTTTTCGTACTCACATTTACGTTAATCAGGCATAAATTACCGAGTGCGCTCATGGCATAGCTGATTCACATTTAGTGAATCCATAAAAGTCAAAGCTCACCGAGAGGTGAAAAAGTCAAAATGATGAATAAACAGTGAAAGAGCAGTTCCTAAGCTTAGCGTGTAACGCTTCCTCCTTGTACGGGGTGCCATTATTTTGTCCTAATTGACTGGCGAGTCTTATTTGTGTCAATTTTTGGATTTGTTTTCTTTCACCAAAGCCATATATAAAATCAGAGTTATACCAATAATGTGATTTGAACCCGATAAATGAAGGTTGATATTTGTGAGTTTCCTTGTACGTAAATTTCCAGAAACTCAGGAGTGAAACATAGGATAGGAACATTTTTACGAACTAACTAGATTTTTTATGAACACCGCATTTCTTGTTTAAATGCTGCTATGAATGATTTATGAATACATTTTTTTTGTATCCAGCACAATAAATGAGGCCCACTGACACTATAGTTTTTTTTTTTGTCAGTAACGTTTTCCTACTGATCCTCCAAAAACTTTAAAAATTCTGAACTCAAATAGGTTTCAATTACTAGCGCTGAAGGTCCAGAGAGTGTTAGGTTTGGAAAATATTGCAATATAAATTAGACATTAGCAGTGTTGCATTGTTGATTTATACTGTTTACTGAGTAGGACAGCCAAATTCATTATCACTAATATTTCCAGCATGATAAAAGCACACACTCAGATGGTGCTTGGCCCCCTTAATTACTACTTATTTTTTTTTTTTTTTTTTTTTTTTAGATAGATTGACTAATTTACAATGAATTTGAAAATCAACTAACAAAAAGCATGGCTGTTGTGAACAGAAGACCTGAAAAGTGTTTACATCTTCTAATAAACACAGTAATGAATTCATCATGGACACACGAGAGGGAGTAGTCTGAGACAGAGCAAGTAGATATTAATCAGCTCAGCCCTCAAATCGTCCCTCGATGCTCTGGTTTGGTCTGTAACACAAGCAAAGGGAACAATTCCCTCTCATTAATCTTTGTCAAGGAAAGGCCGTTCCTCAATCTACAACTCCAGGGTCAATATGACTGAAAACATCACAGCGGCTCCTCACGGGGAATTGAGATCTATTCAGCGCTTATGATGTAGTCATGAAGATTTATGACACTGCGAATGAGGCTTGACCGTAAGTCTTGTATATCCTCCCTCGCAACTGTGAAGATTATTCCTCAGCGAAGTACCAAACAATTGACACTTTGAGATCAGTAGGTTAAAGAACATGTAGTGTCAGTGAGATTATCAAATTTATTTACTTTTGTAAAGTTTCTAAGCCACTAGATGAGATCTGATTGATTAAGAAAAGTTATTAAAGCATAAAACGCTGTACACTCTCACACGAAAGCGTTCATCAAAATGTTCTTCAGATGATTAAACGTCTCTTCCTTCTTCTAGATCTTCTAGATTTCTCTACATAGAATCTTTAAGAGAAAACACTTTGCTATTTGCTATTATTATTATTATTATTATTATTATTATCATCATTATTATTATTATTAATAAAGGTTCTACAGTGAGTACAGTATTTAAGGGATAAAACAGGATATGCTGTAATAGGAAAATAATCAAGGATGGCTGATCAAGTTGATTATTTTCCAATTACAGCACATTCTGAAGTGTTTCCTCCCCTCACATCACAGCAATTTACCAACAATTAAAATCTGTAATAATAAAAATCTATTGATGAATGACATATACTTTTTATCTGTTTATAGTTACTTTAATGTCATTGATCATCCATGAAATGAGGTAGCGGTAATCTAAAACAGGGCAACGAAATCTGCATACAGCTCATGTCATACTTTTATATAAGCTTGAATTAATAGGAGCAGTGTGGTTGGATTTTGTTTGAACCCACCCTTAAACCTAATCCATCTATCATTTATTACAACACGAAACCCTAAAAAGTGTTATGAATTTGCAAGAGATCACGCTGTCACGTGTAATAAAAATCTAAGAAATGGCTTGAAGCTAAAAAAATAAAGCGGGATACAAGATAATATTCTGTTTTCTATGCTTTCCACACCATTTTATTTCATGGCTACCACTATTACCTTCCATGTAGGGACCTCTGAATGTCACACCACATCATTAGCACATCTATTTGCTAATATTGCAAGAGTGCTACAACCCTTGAAAGAAGGCTAAAATGGCTGCCGTTAGACGTAATTATCACCGTTTACCTGCAGTACACTTGAGACCTAAGAGGCTAGGCTCTGGGTAAAACAGCTCTTTTTCACCGCTAATACCAGCTCTGTTTCTGAAAATAGTCATCACAAGTCATAAAAACTCAGCTCATGAAAGAAAGCCATTTGCAAGAAGCGTGCAAAACTTTTAGAGTCCATTTAGAAATGATAATCTCAATGCATACAAGTGTGTTGATGTGATAGGAGTAGCTAAAAACAGCAGGCTAAAAGCATGCAAAAGTAATAGCTGGACTAAAATCAACTAATCCGGCTCATTTTGGAAGCCTAGACCTGGGTCCTATATGTACTAACGCACTATGATTTTTTTAACCCAGCATACTGGGTTGATTTTTTTAAAGCCTAACTCGTAAGTAAACACCGCCAGGCCGTAGACACTCAAGTGTGAAAGCAGCCTTTTTGGACTAATACATAACTCAGTATCATATCCATGTACATTGTGAAATCATAAACAATGAAAATCAAACACAGGATTAGAATGAACTCGACTCCAGTGCTAGCTGCTAATCTGAGATAATGTTACAGAGAAAACGTGAAGGAATTTGTATCTAGCTAGTTAACTAGTAGCAGCCCCAAATTATGTAAAAAATGTAATCTAATCTTATAGATTTGATCTCTTAAAAAAATACTAATCTTATTTATCACAAGTAGCCAACTTAGTTTGAATCTTCTCATCAAAAAACATTAGCTAGCATAGCTAACGCTGACTAGCAAGCTAAACTACATGTTAAAAAAAGGTATTAGCTACATAGTATCTAATTAATATGGAAATATAATTTTAGAAAGAATGTTATTTGGACAAAAACTTACTTGCAGTTGCAGCTAATTTCTTTTACTTCAGGTAGCCGTGCTGTTTCGACAGACGCAGTGGAAAATTCTAGAAAATGAATCTTGACATTCCCTTCAAGCCTGTTCCCTTTATTACCAACCCGGCATGTTACGTTACCCATTATTAACCCAATTTGGGTATACCACCTGACCAAACAAGCCAAATCCAGCACCTGAGTTGTAGAAATAACAACATTTTTAGAGGAAGGAACAGACACGTGTGATTAAACTTCTGGAAATGAGACCACACAGTGAGTACTTAAGCTTGTTTACTTTGCTGTCCAAACTGAGAGTCCAATATGTACCATGCAAACACAAGACAATGATGGGGGAACTTGTAAACTCTGCAATTTCCTGCAGCTTAAAAAAAAAAAACCCTGAAATATATTGACAAAGACTTCATATTAGATACTTTTTGGATTTAATATATTTAATACACTTGAGATTGTGTTACTGACTGTGTTTTCTGTGTGTGTGTGTGACCTTGTGCTGGTCTCACAAATCTCCTCTGCTGCATTGTGTCTCCCTGCACTGAGCCAATGGGGATAAAACACACGCACACACACACACACACACACACACACACACACACACACACACACACACACACACACACACACACACAACAAAAAGGATCCTGAGACCTGCAGACTATCAGCAAAACTGTTTTAGTGCTGCGATATTGAATAATAAGAGTGCCTTTAGAGTCATGAGCTCCAAGTGTGAAAGAAAGTTGCTTATGTCCCATATGCACACTTTTACCACAGTGCTGTTGATTCTGATTGGTGAGAAGGTGTTGATTAATTTTCTATTTCAGCAGCTCTGACAGTAGTGCAGCTACAAACCACAGGTTTATATTCATGTTAAAAAGTTATTAAAGAGACGTGTGACTTTTTAATAAATAAAAATTGTGATCGTTGGCAAATTGCTGTGGTAGAAGAGGAATAAAATGTTGCAGGATGTGCTGTTATAGAAGAATAATCACCTTTCTAATGTAGTAACAGTAACACTGCTTCATCACACCACATCGTCCTTGGTTATTTTCCTATAAAAGCACATCCTGAATTTTTTAATTCCTTATTTGGCACATGCACAGAATTTCAATCATACTACACTGTGGCATATTAATCCTTAGATTGCCTTGTCAATTCATAGCTTTTATTTTCTCCATTATCTTTCTAATAGCTCATTTTTGAATGATAAATTGCTTGAAGTTTGTGCATTTTTGAAAATCTGATTGTATCAAATCTATCAAAATGTACCTTTTTTTTTACATTTTTTTTAAACATGTCTATAGTGTAGGATACTAAAACTTTGACTGTGAAATACTGTAGAATTTTTGACCGTCAATTCTGGTCTCATCAGACCAGAGAGCTTTTTATTTTCCTGTTTCCTGAGTCTCCAACATGCCTTTTAGGCAAACAGGATTTCACATGAAATTATATAAAATATAGGATCATTCTTCAAAGCGTTATACAACATTATGTAATTTGTGTTATTTAAAGGTATTTAAAGGTATTTGAAGGTAATGCACACTTCTTAAATGTGGCCAGCTGAATCATTCACTACCCATTTATGCTCAGCTTAAACTTCAAAATAGAACTTTCAGTAATTGCTGTTTTTCCTGTTGAGATGACGTCCAGAAATGATAAAAAAAAAAAAAAAAGACATTCCCTGTGAAGAAAAACGTCCTTCATATCAGAAAAGACAATCGAAAAGACTTCCTTTTCCATCCAACTCTCCAACTATGATGTTCTGAACTTAAATAAACCTGCACTTTTGAGATATAGCTCCTCTCACGGGTTTTTGTTGTGTGCAAGGTCTCAGCATGAGGCGCTAGCAAGAGAGAAGAAAAGAGATCAGGGGGATGGCTTGTGAACAGCTTTTATGTTTATATTATATTTTTAATTTATATTTTTAAATTATGAAATGCACCGTATTGTCACCAGAACTTTCCTGTAGCAGAACTTTGCTTGGTCTCAGCGTGTAAATCTCTAATGTAGATAATCTGAGCCAGGTTTAATCCAGCACCTATTGCTCCAAGCCAGGAGTTTTCCGATGAGATTGGACTCATGTCTGAGAGGAATAGAAGACAAGGTGTTTGATTTAGCGAAGGATTTTGGGTAATACTTAAGGACAGTGCTCATAAGGCTACATGACACCTAAATACCTACACACCTACAAACAAGTCCTTCTTTGTAACTGTTATAAACCTTCATCAACATTTATAAAGGCTTATTCCAACATACTGTGTTCTCAGTATTAGTGTTATTATTTGTATGCTATTATTTTTAACACTAAGTGATATTAATAAGGAATTTAAAGTCAGTCGATATAACAGATAATAAGTCCACCACAAATGTGTCATAACACAATTTTAAGTCAACACTTTGTCACTTGTCTCAGGTGTTATTTTAATTTGACATCCAAATTGACAAAAGCAGGCTTTAGCATAGCATCATCTGGAATTAGTAATGTTTACATAAGTTTATGTCAGTTGTCATGAAGGGTCTATGTAGGCATTATGTAGCATTGAACACTGCCCTTACCCTGATGATACTGATTCATTATTATTTTTTAAGTGTGCTATTAGGCATTTTAATCCATGGCCTACAGTATATCAGAACTGTATTACTCTGTATCCCAGGCTGGTTTACTTCCTTTTAATTTTAATCAATCATAACAGCTTATAATTAGCTAACGAACAACACCAAATACAAGAACATGAAATGCAAACAAGTAAGCAGGACAAAACTACAGCTGCTGAAAACAGTTCAAAAATGTGAAGTTTTTGTGCTTGTGCTTAGATTTATAAACATCTTTAATCCAGCATTACTATTCTGAAAAGGGAATTGCATCAGTTAGCGCTGCCTGTGTAAAAAGTTGCTCTCCTGAAGTCTACACTTATGTTTACTTGCTCTCTAGGGCCTCAGAGGGCTCATCTAAACAAGTTCACTTGAGCTAAAGTATTGAAACAGCCCTTAGGACAGTGACTGGATTCTCCCAAAGGCAGAGCGAGCGAATGAGAGCTCGTTATAAACAGCATTGCATTCCAGCATATGTCTTTATCTGAAACAGAAAATATGGCTCGGAAAATTCTCTGTGCCATGTCTCACTGTTTGAAAGAACGTCTCGATATTGGACAAAGTTTTGATTAGTAGCCCACGGTGGTCATTTTTATAATAAATGGAGCACAGGCATAGGCGTCTGCGATCATAATTCATTTTATAGCCTACCAAATGTGGAAGAAATGTAAACTGTAAATAATGGTATAAAAAGTGCCCTCTATCACCTCCTCCTCACACTCCATTCTTAAGCCATCATTAATTCACCCTCCAAAGTCCAGAGTCAGCTAAAGAAGCAATTCCCGAGGACCTACTCTCTGTTTTTCCCCCCTCATCCACTCTGAATTTAAAATATTAATTAACTGCAAGGTGAAGGTCCATTGCATCCCTGCAATTTTTCTCCAGTCAGACATTTTCCCCAGGTATCTGATGAATATGCAGCTCGGTGTTAGTCAGCGGAGTTGGAGTGGAGTGGAGTGCAGGGCCGCTGATACGAGAGACGGCGTTAATCAGAGAAAGAAAGCGCAGCATGTCCAGCCAGCAGCGTTACCTTCGTGAAGTTTGACGTGCTTTTGCTAAATATTTATGACAGACTTTAAAACCATGCACGGAGTTCTTTAGAAAATCTCTCTGTCTGTGAAACAGAAGTATTTTTTTTTTCCCTCCTGTTCGTACTTATGGCTCCTTGTATTTTATTTTTTTAAAATCACGCAGAGCATTTCCTGTTTGATTATTGTTCAGTGAACAATCTAGATTGATTTCCAGCTGACACGTTTGTACAAACCCCTTCATTTTCTCCGCAGTGCTCCAATTTAAGTGATATTAAGCATCGATTTAATGACAAGGGAACTTTCCCCTTTTTTATTTCGCCTTTATGATTCCATATGTACATGCACACTTTCGTTTTTTTTTTTATTTCTTCTGTGTCCTGTTCTACATTTGTATTAATAGATTACTATTACTAATTTATAGATAAGTTTTATATAGATTAGTTGTCCTTCAAAGATAAATAAAACTGAAATAAAATCCTTGCACTGTGGTAGAGAGAATTACTTTGTGGCCAGTGCTGTGAGAAAGAGATGCGTTCAAAGCCACAGATTGCACATCACTATCTAATCCCCGCTCAGGTAGTTTAGATTAGCACATGCCAGCTCACAGAGGATGATCTAGACCAGACTAATAGATTAATTTTTTACTCAGGCGGAATCGACCATGGCGGAAAAACGTCTCAGACGCTGCTGTAGACAGCATCTTCCATCCAAGGAAGGCTGATCGTTGACCTATAAGGAGTTTATAGACATGAGCTTCCATGCTGCGCACCCTCAGTTCCAGAATCAACCAGTTAAGCTGAACCTCCAGTTTGTCCATGCGAAGGCATCGAGCTGTAAGGAGTTTATAGACATGAGCTTCCATGCTGCGCGCTCTCAGGTCCGTAATCAACCATTTGAGCTGAACCTCCAGCTTGTCCATGCGAAGGCATCGAGCTGTAAGGAGTTTATAGACATGAGCTTCCATGCTGCGCGCTCTCAGGTCCGTAATCAACCATTTGAGCTGAACCACCAGCTTGTCCACATGAGTTGATTTTCATAATTGATACATTCTTAAATAGTGTACTATGATACACAGATCAGTTATTTTGCACATTAATTGCACTAATTTATTTATTTTCATCATTAACAGTGTAGCCTAAACAGCACTGAAGCTGGAAATGTGATTTTTTTTTTTTTATCTTTGCTGTTGTTTATCAGCATTTGTTTTTGCATTAATGAGGAAAAGATGACTAGTCATTTACACTCTTTTGAATTATGGTTCGACTAGTTAATAGTCATTCAACTGTTAAAATTGTACGGTGGCAGATCTGGTTAAAAAGAAGCCAGAATAGCATGCAAGAACCATGAATAGTTTAAATAAATGGTTTAAATTGAGAGCCGCTCTCTGTGCTTACCCGTCAAAGGCAAGCTCGTCTTCTACTCAGCTGAAATTTACTTTTCTATTCCATCAAGGCCTTTTTCAACATCAATAAGCAGTGAAAGTCTGGATTTTTCCCTCTGGTCATGGCAACGACTGAAGAATTCTAATAATTATCTCTTGAGCTCAAACAATGGAAAGCTCACACATGGGCACAGGAGGATTTTACCCACAATGCTGCAGTGTTCTTGACACTTTTTTCCATAATGTGATGGATGTTGTGCAGGCTACACCTTGACACTGGATAGTGGGGTATTGATCATTACAGTATAATGTAAAAAAAAAAAAAAATCACTTTAATTGTCTCAGAATTTTGATCAGGTAAAGTTGAAGTGTAGCCCTTGCTGAGCAGATCACAGTACTTTAGCTTTTTCCTAGCTCAACTTTCAAACTTTTGAGGCTCCATATATCAAAATGGCTCCACATCTCGATAGAACCTTATCATCATTTATTCCACTGTGCTGTTGAATGCTCAGGAGGTGTTGATTCATATACTATACAGCATCTGCAAATCACACGTTTATACTTATTAATGCACTTATTCAAATAAGTTATCGTTTCTATAGTAACAGCTCATACACATGGAATTGCATGCTGGATGCTACAAAGTCTAAGGCTAATAATAAACTGCTTCGGGGTGGTTTGAAGTAGCCTGAGATGAAACGTTATAGGAACTGGATTATTTTCCAACAACAGCACAACAGAAGTGTTTGATTCCTTACGTACTGCAGGTCAGCTGCCATTGAGGATAAATTCACATATTTACAGCATATTTTTTGAATCCATTTATTTCTGTAAAAGCTGCTTTGTGACAATGCCCATTGTTAAAAGCGCTATACAAATAAAACTGAATTGAATTGAATTAAGAAGTCGACATAACCACTGAGTTAATGACATTAGGATTTGTTAGGACACTTTCTGGACATGAGACATGACTGTGGCTCAGAGTGCTCTTGGTATGTGATATAGCTTGCCTAGTAATTTTAATTAATATCCATGGCATTGAAACACACAATAAGTCAGCTTGCGTAACTGCGTCATAACTTCAAGCCAGCAATTTATCAATTGACTTGGCAATTATTTCAGTATCATAATTTATGAAACACACTCTGCTTGTTGGAATCAGTCATTAGTAATGTTTATGGAAATTTTTGTCAGTTGTCCTGAAGGCCCTATGTTATATTATGTAACCTTATGAATACCTTCGTTGCTGGATTTTTTTTTTTGTCGCTGTGCCATTCATGCTAATCCATGGCCTACAATATGTCAGAGCGGCAGTACCCTACAGTTATTTTTAATTTTCTTTCCCTAATGAGATTAATGTTGCAGACATGAAGCATTTCTCCATCACATGCTCATTAAAAATAAAAAAGGCCTTGGTCCTATTTCGCACCAAAATGTTACTTGTTGAAATTTGCTTTAAAACCAGCTCTGATATAGTTTATTGATTCAAGTTTTTCCCCCCAATTTAGTGCTGGTTGCTGAGTGATGCAACACTGATGTATAAATTCTCAGATGAAGCTTGCAGATGAGATGGAGGTGCTGTTGTTGATATCAAAACCAACACCATCCACACGAAGACAAGCTGACGCACATTTTTAGCGCTACAGTGGCAATTTGTGAGTCAGTGTGCGTTCACAGCAATAAATAAATAAATAACGCATATATAAATAAATAAATAAATAAATAAATAATAACACACAGGAGATGATGAAAATGATGAAAATCAGCAAAAGCTTCTGAAATTATCATACAGAGGCGTTGGATCTTATAAGAAAGATATAAGAAAAGGCGAAGGAGTTTGATGTTATCAGCTAATTTCGCTCAAAACTTGAACAGTCATATGGAGGCACAATCCCTGAAAAAAAAAAAAGTAAGGCAATGCAGTTCATTCCCCCCACCCAAAAAAAAAAAAAAAAAAAAAAAGAACAATACTTATTTTATCAGATAATTCAACCTTGCATCACTGTGAACACCTTGCTTCCAGGTCACATTCACAGCTGCCTTACATTCCTTTGGGAAAAGAGGATGGCTAGTTGGAGAAAATTATTCTTTTATTGAATCTTTCAGAGCTCCTGGGGAAAGATTGGGAAGGAATTTTCTTTAACCTCTCCAAAAGAAAAAAAATGTATATATGTATTGCACAAAGAGAATTATTCAACCATTTCACTATTTTACAAAGAGATAAAGACAGACAGAGAACCAAATGAAATATGCAGGGAAAATAAAAGAAGGAGTTTTTTTCCCACTTTCATTTTCTTCCTGTTCTCCGTAGGGAGCGTGGACGAACCGAGGCAGGAAATGGATAGTTACAGTTTCATCTTGAGACCAACAAGGTTGTGCTGCCGGGTCATCCTCACAATGACGGATGCAGAAGAAAAAACGCACAGGCACAGTTCGATCAGTTCACTTTATAGGAGGTACATACACTAGAGGGAATGGATGGCTTGCCCTCTAGCCAAACGGCCTTCTTCTCATGATGGTCCATCACTTTAGGTTTCATCAGCTTTGTGTATCCCCACATAGCCATTCCACACATCCTGTTCATTTATCTCAATACATGCACCTGCCCAGGGTCATCCATTGTTCCATGGTTAGCACAGGTAGCGTAAACAAGGCCTCATCCCACAACGCCAAAAAGACCCAATCGTGCCATCAGCAGAAATGATAAGTGTGTCTCCCGTTGATCCACATCAAAGTTTACAGAATGTTAGACTAAACATGACACCACGTTAATGAAACTGACATTAGAGACACGCACATCAGGTCTTATCAGCTCTTTCAGTTTGACTTCTGTCTGCAAAAGCCAGCTGAGTGACTGAAATTAACAATTACGTATAATACTTTTCATAATGCATTAGAAATAGTTGTATAGTATACTATATAGTACACATAATACCTTATAATACCTGTTATAAGCCTGTATAAATCCTCATAAACAGTTATATCTGCACGGATAACACATTTATATAGACTGTCCATCCTGTTTACATAATGCATTATAATATACAGTTATATAGCATGTGCAACTCCTTGTAATGCCTGGCATAAGCTTTTACTGGTGCTCATAGGTAGTTATAGTTACATGCATAATGCATTTTACAGGCTGTGCATCCCATATACATAATGCATTTATAACAGTTATGTAATATACATAACTCCTTATAATGCCTGGTTTAAGCCTTAAATCCTCATAGGTAGTTATAGTTACATGCATAGTTGCATGCATAACATATTTTATAGGCTGTGCATCCCATATACATAATGCATTTATAATACTTATAGAATATACATGTCCTTATAATGTCTGCCATAAACCTGTATAAATAAAGAAGGTACAGTTACATGCATAACACATTTATAACACATTTATTAATATCTGTGTAACACCTCATAAGTGGATCCATTATATATTGAATTATAAATACATTTATAACAGTTATCTAACATACAAAAGTCCTTATAATGCTTGGCATAAGCCTTTATAATTGCTCATATGTAGTTATAACATGCACCTTTATGTTCTCAAAAGTTCACGCAACTCCAGTTTTCGTAACGGTATACAACATTTAACAGTGTGTTATGCCAGGTCATTACATTCTTTAAAGCGAGATTTTTTTTAAAACAGCTTTTAAATGTGGATGAAGCATTATAAGCATGCTATTCAGGCTCTAAATGAAGTGACAAAGCTAAATCTAATGAGCGAAAGTACTATAGTTTAATGCATTGTGAGCTTACATGGTTAAAAAAAAAACTGGATTATATACAGTATTATATTGGATGTATGTGATAGATGTTATAAATGCACATATGATATACTCATAGTGCATTTACTGTGTAAGATCCACAGGAAATCCAATGTTCTTTTTTAACATTAATATCCAGAGGAAGTCAGGATTTGTCTTACTGGTCATGACAACAAGTGTAGAAAACTAATAATTATATCCTTAGCAACCACACACAAGTGCCTCATTCACAAGTCTGCCATGTACATAACAGCTTATTCAATAAGATTCATTTGCACCTTGCAGTCATGTGACATAGAGACATAATTAGAAAGATCTCCGTCAGCTGTTTATTCAGAAAGCCTTTTCTACCATACGGTGTAGAAATGTACCTCAATAACAGCTCTGACCGTCTACACGACATGGTTTATTCATTATAACTTGAGCGAATTATGCAAGAAACATCGCCAGGGCACACGGTGGACAGATGTTCAACAGCATTTCCTCCCGCCCAGAACAGAGCTAAATGCTGAGTGATGCAATTCCGGTGTATAAATTCTCAGATTAAGCTTGCGGTGTTGATGATATCAAACTAACACCATCCGCGCGGCTCGCATGCAGACGAGCTGACGATCCGTGTCAGCGCTGCAGCATGGCAATTTGACGTGAGTAAATGTGCTGTCATAGCAAATATGTCGGAAATAAGATGCTGGAGATTATGGAAATGATTAAAATCAGCAAAGATCAACAACTGTTATGCCGTGGCATTCGATTAGCAGAAGATCTGGGGAGAAAAGGAGTTTGATGTGATCAGCTAATTTCACCCTGAATCAGAATATATTTACACACATGAGTGGTGGGATGAAAAAGATCTGATCATCTTTTTTTAGGCGTGAGCAGTCAAACAGCAAACTCGTGTTCGAAACTGTCAGGTACAACACAGTTAAAAGAAAGTGATCATCTCCTTAAATACATGAGAAGTTGAATATTTTTAAATAAAAAAAAAAAAAAAAAAATCCTCTATACAACATTTGGATTTAAGTAAACCATACAATCCCCCGTCATAAGGAGCTGGAATATGTGTAACATACTGCATGTCTCGCTGAAATGGTCTCGCATGGCTATTGTTCCATGTTAGGGATGGAAAAAGTTTTGTAAACAGTAAAAAGTGCTAAACCAGCCTCATTCTTTATAACATTATCTAGTTGGTTTTAAATCTTTTCATGCATGAATTATTAATAAACATATCCAGCTTCTTTAGATTTTTTTTTTTTTTATTATTTTTTAAGGTTGCATGACCTGAATTTTGACCTCTATATACGGACACATTAAAAAGTAAAGGGACAGTCCATGGACGATCCGTAGGAAGGCCATAAAAGCATTATAAAAAAAATAAATCTTCCAATGTTTTTTGTGAAAAAAAAAAATTGTTAAATATTTATGAACATATTATTAAAATAGATTATTAAAAGTATATTAATATAAATATATTATTATTATTATTATTATTATTAAAATTTAGTAATATTCTTTACATGAAGAAAATTTGAAAAAGGAGGTAAAAAATATCCAAACCAAACAAAAACAAACACACAGTTTTTACAAAGCTAAGGTGTCCAGTGGATTTATTTATTTATTTATTTAAGCGAGAAAGTTAAACTAGAAAGATAAACTAGTCACGTGCTACATTGATAACGATTGATAAATAATCTAGAGAGCAACAGAAATCAGGATAATGATTTACATCTAAGTAAAGTGATGCTCTCAAGTAATTTGGAGGTGTTACCACTTATATTTTCCTAAAATATAAAAAAAGCCTTAAATTCCAGATGTCCATTAGTGTGGACACTATGCATGAAAGGGTTAAATTAATTGTATTAGCTAGCTACAGTAGTTGGCTTGGAGTCGGGCTGCAGTGGATGAGAGCAGGTTTGGTTTCACTTCAAAAATGCTTCTGTACAACTGTAAATCAAGTACGTTTTTGTTTTCATTGCATCGGAATCCCTGGTTGTCAATGACCGATACCAGCGAATCATCAAGAACATACTGGAACATGAAAGCTGTTATTTTTCCTCACCTAGCATCATCTGTAGACGTGTCTTCCTCACCTAGCTAGCATTGGCTGCAGTGTTGGTTGTCGCGGTGATGAACTCCTCGCTCTGGGTTTCATGATTAAGATGTTTTATCAGGTTAACTGTATTTTTGAAAGATGTTTTAGTTCCCTCGTTTGATATTTCTACAGAGCACAGTCTGCAGCCTGCTTTGCTTTCATCGCCATAATTAATCGTGAACTATGTCCAGATCGCTGTCATTTCTTGTCGTTAGCACAACAACGTACACTACGTTGTTAAAAAAAAAAAAAAAGTCTGGACTGAAAGTCTTCATTTTGAGTTATGAGTGGGCGATATGACAAAAAAAAAATATCACGTGACATTTATACGATACACGATATGCATCAGGATATACAGGTTTGCTAAAAAAAACCAAAATAGTATTGTATTTAAAAAAAAAAAATATTTAAAAAAAAAATAAAAAACCCTGATTTTAATAATACATTTGTTTAATTTCTACAAAATAAATGACATTTTTACTTTAAGAAATCAAAAAAGAGAAAAATATTGATACATTTTAGTAACTCTGACAATGAATAAAACTAAATTTTAGAATTTTAAAGATTCAGTGCAAAAACCTAACATCAAATCAGCTGTTTCGTATCTGATTGCTTATGTTAATTGTTATTTTAAAAATATTTCGGAATACCTGCAACATTTCAGAAAACTGACATAATTGATCACAGTACTGATCATCATATCATCCAGCGTGTGTCAGGAGTATTATAGCTAGCTAACGTGAGAGATTAGGAATTAAGCTAGTATAAAGCTAGCTGGCAGTTAGCCTTAGCTAATGTTTCTCCATGTGCTTTGCTTTCTTGTTCAAACAGGAAGTCATTTATCATCAGTAACTAAAAGTAGTGCGTCTTTTTTTTTTGTGAATCATTTTCCTTTTTTTTTTTTTTAACGTTTGTACTTTATGTAAATTTAAAACTTTTCTATTTTAACTTGAGTGTAGAATTGGAAGCTGTAGTTTAACTTTCATCAGAAGAGTAATTTGAGCTAAATGTATGAAAAAGCTTAGAGAACTTTTATTGCACGGAAGAGCATGATTTTTTTTTTTTTTTTCATTTCAAACGAATTACTTTTCAAGATTCAAGATTCAAAGAACTTTATTAATCCCAGAGGGAAATTGCTTTGCCATGTTACAATTAACTTTTGGTTAATTTCTTCATCAGGTCAATGTGAGATTTGTTCTAAAATCAGCATTAACTTCTGCGGGAACAAAAAAAACCTTTAGTTTAAAGTATCATTCATACACCATTGCGCATTGGGCATTTTTAGTCTATTCCACAGGTGTGCTGGAAATCTGTGGCCTTCACATTACTGCTGTGGACTGAATGAGCTATTAACGAGAACATAGCTTAATGTCCATCACATCTGGACAATATAGCACTATTAGTGCTAACCCCCCAAAGAACCCCAATGTTCAGGTGCTGTACTTTGTAATTTGACTCTGCCAACATTTATTTTGCTCTATTAAGCATAAAGAAAATGAGGTCGAGGATTTCACCGGTTTTTGGGACTCATAATTTTAAAATTATGGCACATTTGTGTCCAAATCCACCTCCATTTCAGTTGGGGATACAAGAAGTATGGTTTTAATATTCTAAATTCCATCCATCCATCCATTCTTCCGTACCACTTATCCTGCACCGGGTCATGTGGAGCCTGGAGCCTATCCCCGGGGACTCGGGGCACAAGGCGGCAGACGCCCTGGACGGGGTGACAACCCATCACAGGACACATTCCAAATTCATGCCACTTTATTTATTCATGTTCAGCTTGCTCCTTACTCCCAATCCTGCAATTTTTAATTTGTTCACTTTACAGATTTCTCCAAAAGCTTTCGTGTTTTGCATATATATTCACCCCCTTGAACTTGGATGAACTTGCTGGAACTGAAATGAAATAAATCTACACAAAATAACACATTGATGCGTGGGGGGAAAAAAAATCGATATATTTTTTCTACGATATAAATTACCTACAAACAAAAAAACCTTAAATACAAGTTGCCATTGCATAAGCATTTGCCCCTATAAATTATTTCTGGTGCATTCAGTTGCCATCAGAAATTAAATAATTAGTTGCGTAATTAGTGTGACGTGATCTCAACATAAATACACCGGTTCCTGGAAGAACCCAGAGTTTGTTAGAGAACATTCCTAAAACAAAAATCAGAAAAAAAAAAGCTATCAAAACGAGTCTATGACAAAGTTTTGGAAAAGTGTCAATCGTGGTTTGGTAATAAAAAATTCCGCAGGATTTCAATATCCTCTGCAGTATTATTTAAAAAAAAAAAAAAAAAATGGAAAGAATATGGCACAACTACACCACTGCCTAGAGGAGGCAGTCCACCAGACGTCAGTGACCAGGTATTAAGGCGATTAGTCCGAGAATCAACCAAGAGGATAAGCATAATCCTTAACGTGGTGCTACCACCACCAAGTGAAAAGTTCAAGGGGGTGATTACTTTTGCAAGTCGCTGTATTTTCACACTAGACTTGTTTTAATTAATAAATCTTCAAGTAAATTAGCAGCAATATGCAATTTAGTCCCAATGGGAGTTTAATACTCTGAATGATTTGGGAAATAATTGAATACACTTTGCCAATTACTGTAAAAGCTGTAATCATTAGTAATTAAGCAAACGGAGTGTTTAGGCAAATTGAGCATTTTTTTTATGTCATGTGCAATAAAATATGCATCACTCAAGAATCAGTAGTTTGGATGTGTAGGAAAGAACACTTTTTACATTTTTATTCATTTATATATTTATTATTATTACTTTTTTTTTTTTTTTTTTTTAACAGTGCACACACTCCTGTCACATCCACCTATCCAGCTATATTGCTCTTGTTACCCAGTGGTGGTTGCTAAGTAACCATCTTCCCAAGATACTGTTACCAGACACAAATCTTATTAGTGTTTTATTATTCTCATGTTTTACGGATCAAAGCCATAAATAAGTGGCTGCTTTTCTACATTCTCTATAGCGCAAGTGAAAATCTGTGCCTGGGACAAATATTGAGGGAGGAAATGATAAATTATGTATGGATATGATGGTGTGACGGCTTATACGCCATCACGGAGGCAGGTGAGGTGAGCATGCAGTCCACCAGGAAGCTTTTAGCCTAACGATCTAACGTTCGGAGACGGATAATGTGGTGGGAATAAGAACCTTCAAATCCAAGTCAAGTTAATTTCATAATTAGCTCCCTATCTATATCTGTAGCTTCTGTGGCGAATTTACCACCAATTGCAAAAGAAGGAAAGTTGTTTTTTTTTTCTTCTGGCCATTTCAAGTTAGTCAGGGCAATTTTTTTTGTAGAGGTGACATCAGTACCAATCAGAGTTAGTCATCTGCTTACATCAGCTCCACTTTCAACCCAGCTGCAAGAACTAAAGTAGCTTCTTTCCTGCTCACTCGCCGTCCTTGTGCCTGCAAAACTGCATTGTGATTTATGAACAATAACAATAATAGGAAAAAGTAGTTAACAGAAAATTTCAACACTAAAAACAGTATTAAATCGGTAAATATGTTATTTAAGATAGATTTTATTTATTTTATACTTTAGAATAAATATTTGATATTTAGTACCACAACGATTTTAACACCAGGTGTATAACCAGGTGAAGTTTTTCCAGTCTGCAACTGTCCAGGTTCAGTGAATCTGTGCCCAGTGTAGCATCTGAGTTTGAGATGCTTTTCTGCTCACCACGGTTGTAAAGAGTGGCTATTTGCGTTACCATAGCCTTCCTGTCAGATGGAACCAGTCAGGCCGTTGCCCTCTGACCTCTCTCAGCAACAAGGTGTTTCCACTTACAGAACTGCCACTCACTCGTTGGGTTTTTTTTTTTTTTTGTTTGGTTGTTTTTTTGCACAATTTTGTGTAAACTTTAGAGAATGTTTTACATGAAAATCCCAGGAGATCAGCAGTTGACCTGCATCTGTATGATTGTGTCCATTGTACTGCCGCCACGTAACTGGCCGATGATATTTGCATGAATGTGCAGGTGTACAGGTGTTCCTAATAAACACCATTTTATCAAACATATTAAAATATGTGGTGTTCAGAAACTTTTGACTGGCAGTGTGACAGATACAACAGATGGCAATTAATATGCTTTATTATTTCATATGATTATATATATATATATATATATATATATATATATATATATATATATATATATAGACACACACACACACACACACACAC
>CM075014.1:21503443-21515784 GCA_037576675.1 Pangasius sanitwongsei | reverse complement strand
ACACAGCTGAGTATTTACTGCGTGAGTCTGCCCTCTCTCTCTCTCTCTCTCACACACACACACACACACACACACACACATACACATACATACATACATACACACACACACACAAATATATATAAATGTACTGAAATTCTATTCGATGCAGTTAGTCAGAAACCCCATACTTCCACAGCTGTTGTTAGGAAAAAGTTTAGTCAAAGCATTAATAATTCTGAGACCAAATACCTTAAATATCTTAAATATTCATGAACATACAAACGTTCTTCCTCTCTATGTAAGATATGTATTGCAAGTAGCCCTATGTTTTTTTGTTGCAACAATAACAACTAGCATGCAAATTTTAAAAGATTATCAAGCTGAGAAGGCACGGTCCATATTTCATTAGAGTTTATTTTGCATTTTATAACCCATGTGACTCACAACATGGTCCGTCCCTTAGCAGATCTATATGTGGTATTATCCTGATCTCAGACTGAGCTGAGATGGTGAGAGACTGAGGTTATAAAAGGTGTAAACGTCCTCCGTGAAGCTAAAACCAGGCAGGAGAGAGGGCAGCAGTCAGCTGGATGAAAGCCACAGAGAAGTTGATCTGGAGTGTAGATGAGAGCCGTGGAAACTGCAATGAAATCCAAATTAAGCAAAAGTGACAGCCACCCACTCTCTGTTAGACACTCTTTCTCACTTTTTTCCCCTCAGTTTAGCCAAAGATTTCTCATATCCCGAGGACAAACCTGAGAATGTTTCTGACAGATTTTCTCACACTTCACACATTCGCTGCGAGACGGTTATGGACACCATTACAAAACAAAACACCTGTAAAATCTATCACGCAGAAACAAACATGGATTCACTAAAGAACTATAAACACAGCTGCTAAAAACACACCTAGAAGGCTGAATGCCATAACGATATCATAAACTGAGTTGCCAGTTTATTAGGTACACCTTACCTATAGAGAAAACATGCACAGAATTTCCAGTTTATTACATACTTGGTAATTGTACAAACAAACAAACAAATAAAATAACTAAACAAACATAACCAATCGGATTATTAAATAAATAAATTTTAAAATTCACCAAAGTGGAAAAACAAGGCCAGAAAGAAAAAAATGCATTTTAATACTCATCAGGAAAGCAATATTCCAAAAGCAGTAAAGAGATCAAGTGTGCTAGCGTTTTATACTTTGCCTCTTTGCCTGCAATTTTAAATCTGTTTAATATATTCAAAACTGGGGTCCTCTAGCTCCACTAGGGTCATGGTGGATCCGGAGCATATCCCGGGAGCACCGGGTGTGATGTGGGAATACCCCCTGCATGCGCCAGTACATCACAGGACATCCTTATTTACACATTGAAATCTACAGGCAATTTTAGTGCAGCCAATCCACTTACCTGTACATTTTTGGTCAGTGGGAGGAAACCCGAAAACCCGGAAGAAACCCACGTAAACATTGTGAGAACGTGCAAAACTCCACACAGACAGTAAGTTGAGCAGTTGTGTAGTATTGTATTGTAATGACCCTGTATAGGGTTAAGTCACACAGTGTACATTTAAAAGCAAGGGGTTAGATGTTATGTGTAATGGAGTGATGTATAGGGTGCCTCGAGTCAGCAAGGAATGACACACACACACACACACACACACACACACACACACACACACACACACACACACACAGGAGCTTGCTCAAAGTGATATCCATATATATTATGAGGTGCTGTACATAACAAAAAGAACAGCCGGGACAATTTCAGGGTGGACCAAGGCCATTCTAATCACTTAAACAACGAAGCACAATACACACAACAGAGCAGAGCAAAGAAAATCATGAACACACACAGCCAGGTGAGCATCAAGCCATTCAAAGTTGCCAACACCGGTTCCCATCTCCGGTAAGTATTGTCGCCCAGTTATGACATCAGTGAAGGGCGTGAGCGGCAATGCAGAAAGCGGATGACAGGAAGACCTGGACTGGAGTATGGACCTCCCTGAACAGACTGAAAACACAAAGATGAAAACGTACCCCCACTGCGTGGGTCATGACATCGTATATTATTGTGTTACATTGCATTGTGTAGTGCAGTATACATGTAGTATAGTATAGTATAGTATAGTAAAATGTTGTGTTATAATTTATTGCCTAGTATTGTTGTACAGTATTATATAGTAAATTTTGTTTTGTGTTCTGTTGCACTGTATTTGTATGTTGTTGTACAGTATAGTATTGTACAGTATACTGTTTTATTGTTCTGCATAGTATACTACAGTGTTGTATTTTATTGCATTGTTCTGTATTGTATTGTTTGCCTAAGCAGAGTTACTAACAGTTACTAAGGAAGAATATTATATAGAAGTGTCAGTTGAACCATTTCATATAGAAGTGAATGTTTTTGGCTAGTAAAAGTTTTGCACTGTAAAAGTTTATTATTAACATAACAGTCACATACTTACAGCAACTGGTACTATAATTTATACTAGAGTAAAATTACTGTAGAATTATGAAATTAATTTCAGCTATTAGCTGTTATCTTGAAGGACTAATTACAATAACCTCAGTGCTTTATAATAAATTATGGTATGCTTAATGGCCTCATAGAAGAATAAGCACAATGTAAATATCCAGCAATTTTAGATTTCCAAACGTTAGATATTTTATTATTGGACAGTTGGAAGATGACCAGAAAAAAGACCAGGCAATAATTTGCAGTCTTCATCTGTCCTGTTTGGGTGAGTCTATACCCACTGTAGCCTCAGATTCCTGTTCTTGGCTAACAGGAGTGGAACCCAGCGTGGTCTTTGCCGTTTCTGCCCAACTGCATCACGTTTCAGTGTTTTGTGCTTTCTGAGATGCTCAGCACTGTTGTCGAGTGGTTATTTGAGTTACTGTAGTGTTCCTGTCAGATTGAACCAGTCTGACCATTCTCCTCTGAACTCTCTCTTCAAGAAAGTGCATCTGGCACTAACAACGATGCCACAGTCAAAGTCATTGGGATCACAGGTTTCCCCCATTCTGAAGATTGAACATTTTGAATATAAAATTTATTCCAAATTTTGTTTGTAAGTAACATTAAATAAGTTCTGGCAAACCTGTCTTAAACTGTAAAATGATTGCACAGTGGGATAATGAGAAACAATATTTTAGTTAGCTTAATAATAATGAAAAAGAAATATATAGATTGGAAATAAATGCTTAGAATTAATATAATATTATAGTCAAGTGAGAAGGAACAATATTAAAAAAAGAGGACAAAAAATATCCAGTATCATAGTTCTCCTCCAAGACTTTTCAAGAACTCTTATTTTTCCCCTACAAACACTATGTACATGGATTTTTTTTTGGCCAAAAAAAACTCATTTTCTAGCCAGACTGGATTAAACTGGCATTTTCAGACACCATGTAATATTTCCTCATTCAGTAGGTGGAAGGTGTGAGTGTTACATCCGTGTGGGAGGGAGTCCTGATGAGTGTCATCTTCGTGCCAAATGATGGAGTGTTTTTCCAAATTCAATAGTTAGTAGTGCCATTATGTTGGCACTTATGCAGCGACTCAACGACATTGCTTTTGGAATACTAGAATTGATTATATTGATTATGATAATGTTATTCAGCCCTCTGGGGAACCTTTAAAAGTTTCTATGTAGAAACCAAACAAAATAGTCTTTTCCTATTAAAGACAATTTCAAGCAGAACTCCTTCAGAAATCAATGAGCTATACAATAAATCACTGAGGAGCCATTTCCCCAAGATTTTCTATATAAACTCCTAGTGAATTAGGATAGAAAGTTATTTTAAATTCCTTTCAAGCTGCTGTGGCATTACTGCTTGACAGAAAAGAAAACCGAATTTCACCACATGCTAGTGGCGTAAAATAAAACATGTATAAATTCATCCACATGTTCTTAATTCTACAATCAGATCACATGATTGAATATTCTTCTTTAATTCAAGCACTTTTAAAACACTTCTCAACAAAATGGACAATTTTCCAATACTACTTAACTAAAAATAAAAAGATGAACTAAAAGTACTTTAAGCACGTTGTTTAAAACCCTGAACTAGCACAGGTTTTCCTGAATATTTAATGAAAAGTCACCCTTTTGATCCTGTAATAGTAACTCACATTTTCCACTGTGTCAAGGCTATCAGATCTGAAAATTTGGCAGGAAATTTGTTCACACACACACACACACACACACACACACACATCATCACGCCCCAATTTTAGGCATAAAAGAAGTCTGACTACAGACAAGAGCCGGCAGCCAGTCTGGTGGAGAGAGACTGAAAGCATGAGAGTGTCTAACAATGTAACTTGGAATGGAGGACAATGGATTCAGATTTATTTTGGTGCTGAACAGTTAAGTCATTGTTTTGCTCTCTAATCTGATGGTAAGCTAGTGAATTAGCCTATTGATCCTTGTTGTGGAATTTGTATCATTTGCCAGTTGCGAAGCTGTCGATCTTGAGAACTAATGATAGCTGGCTAGTCATTGATTTGTTGGGGGGAATGCATCTGCTCGCCCTCGGTGTTTATATTTATAACTGTGTTTGCTAGCATGCTAACACTCATGCCTAATATTTTTAACCAGCTGGAGAACAAATAGACAGATTAGATGATAAAATACAAGATCAAGATAATAAAATACACAGTTTGAAAGTTAATAGTTTTGATAATAATTGTAAAAAAAAAAAATAAATGTAGGAATAATTGTGAATAATTGGGCTGCATCCCAAACTGCATACAGCACACTGAACTATTTACGTACTAAATAGTTTGTCAGTAGCTCATTTGTAACATTATTATTTAGACATATTACTTAGCGCATATTATGCAGTTTGGAACACAGCTCTGGAACTGAATTTTGTGAGAACGTCTATTAACGTGGCACTCACTGCTGTGAAATTAATCCACGTAGTGAAGAAGTGCAGCCAACGTGATGAAATTATCTCCCGCATGCAGCTCACAATATACTGTATATATCCCAAAAGTGCCAGTGCTCTTGTAAAGGCCCAGACCATCAATGGCAAGCTTTAAAAGTCATCTTTTTTTATCTTTAATGGGAATAAATTTGAGTACACTGATTGTTCAAACTGCATTCTTTTTTAAGAAACAGGAGCTGTTGAAAATCTCAGTGTAAATCCAAATTAGCATTAAACATGTGACATGCAGGTGTTATTGTGTCATAAAATGTGACATCCTATTAAATTTTAATATGCAAATGCAGGCAATGCAGTTACCAGGGAAATGTGATTTGCATATTCATAGATTTCTGATGTGGTTGCAAGTGTAGGTATTTTTTTTTAGTGGTACTAAAATATCCAGCAATTTATTATTCAGTGTAAAGTAAAACATATGCTTTTCAGAAGTTCTTGAGTGATTTTAAGAACATATTTTTATGGGACAGACACATTAAATTAAGAAAGTCATTAAATTAATAAAGATGAATTGAACATCCAAAACAGCTAAACATGCCACTTACCATTTCAATTTTATACACTGCTCTCATTTTAGAAAATTTGGCAGGGAAAAGGGATTCTTAAGATACAAAGTATGGTCATTGGGGGAAAAAAAGCAATTCTGATGACACAGTCTGTGAAATAGCGCTGTAAATCACTGCCACTGCCACAGGATACACTCTCAAGGTCAGGATCACACTCCATACACTTTGACACTTCCTGATTTGAATTTCACCAGATCTAAAATACAGCATAAGTTACAAAACTATCATCTTTGTTCACTTTGGTCACATGTATTTTTTATTACCTGATCTGTGTTCTCCCCGTATTTTGTTAGTGAATCTGTGTAGTTTGTTCACCAGCTGATCAAAAGGGTAAAAAAGGTCAAAAGGGTACAAGCGAACTAGCTGAGACAAAGAGTGATAAATACACACACCGAGGGCAGGGAGATGCACCAGATAACTCATTCTCGCCTGATATAATCAAGTTTTTGAAATAGAAATACACAGAAAAACACACAAACACCTCCGTACTCAACAACTTCACAACAAGTAAACGATATAAATCTCACAACGTGGATAAAAAGGCTCTCATTGGCTAGCTTCCCACCAAGAAATAGAAAACACTTTAACACTTAACACACACCATAAGACACCAAATACCAGGAGTGGAAAATACTTGAGTAATTGTACTTCATTATTATACTTACGTATAATTTTGCTATGTTTATACTTTGAGTATTATTGAAATTGAATTCCTTAGTCCCATTTCCAAGAAAAAAATTACCATGACTTTTTTCTAATTATATTTTTATTTAGACCTTCAAAGTTACAAATCTTTTTCTCTCATCCAGCCAATGATTGTCCACTATACATCAATAGAATGTGCATTTCAGTTTAAAGCATCCAATCAGGTTCATCGGCGTAGAAAAGAGCCATCAAGAATCGCGCCAGTTCGTCAACCTTCTCCTGTTACACAGTGTAGTTAGCGCTATAGCTACCCGAGTGCGTTTGAATATGGATAATCCACCAGCCTGCAGTGTTGAAATTGAGGATGAGCGCCCCTGGCCCTACCTCAGTAAAAATTTTCAATATGCTGGAGTAAACAAAGACTATAAAATGAGGTGTCTCCTTGGAGTCCATTTAAGTTGAATGTAGGGATTGCTAATTTGCTAACAATAACCAGCTATTCTTTTTTTTTGCCAGGTTAAACTAGCTTAGATTCCAGTTTATCTAACATATTTGGCCAGGGAGCAAGTCAAATGCTAGCTAATGGTAAATATTTACATGCTATTTCACTTCTGATTAATTCATTAATAAACTGCAGCATTAGTCACGCATATGAGCAGCAAACCTACAGAGATTGAATGATGGTTTCAGGCAAAATGGTATAATTGTTTAACAATTTTAGTGATGAAATTTATTTTCACATGAATAATTTAAAGCTAAAAATGTTTCCTTTGTACTTTTTAATACTTGAATGCATTTAAAAAGGAGCAACATTTTTACATTTATTCGAGTATTTTTTGACACAATCATCTATCCTTGACATAAGAATACTTTCTCACTACTTTTTCCACCCTTGCATATTCACAATAACAAAATTCTGCTGTCATTAAAAAAAAAAAAATCCCTAGTTTGAGATGAACTGGAACACACCGTCCTGCAAACTAAAATGAATGGTGAAAGTAATATCAAGTACATGTGGTGAGAATTTTAATATCAACTGAGGGCATTAAGAAGTTCACATAATAAGACTGAACAAATAATAATGCTGAACTTGGAAACCTTTTTATGCTTAACATAATGCAAAGAATTTCCTTCTGTACCTAGAGACCATCTTTAAACTGGAACACTGACCTGCCACGAGAAAGTAATAAAATATGACCATGAAATATTGGTTTCTTAGATAATCATGAGAACTTGAATGCAATTAGGTTTCAAATATTTGTACTTAACTACAGAAGTCTGTATTTTACTTTTATACCCAAATATCTGGAATATCTTCTCACACTCAGCTATAATTAGCACAATTTCTGGCTCTTTATTTTTGTTTAATTATAATTCCTACTCGCACACAAGAACTATGAAATAAAGATGTTAGATTACATTAATGGAGCAGGTTTGACTCTTTAATGGTGTGATATGTTCGCTATACAGTATGTGATATGCTAGCATGTTGAAGAAAAGAATAAAGGATAAGATTTTTTTTTTTTTGGAGAAACACAGTTTCAGTAAAGCACAAATTTTTATCTAGCTAGCTAGTTTGCTACTTTCACAGCAGAGCTGAAATTGTTCCAGCTCTTGAGTAAGCTATTCTCAAGCCATTTGAGTCCATTGTGCCAATTCACTGATTGATTCAGTGGCACTTCCTGTTTGCTCTTTTTCTTTAAAATCTTTCAAATTTACAGAATGACAACAGTTTTGATCACAAAGAACAATAAAAGTTTTAATGATTTGAACAGAAAAAAGGAAGAAATGTTGTTTGTAAAATGAAAGTTACAAGTCATTATATCTATTTTGTGCATGTTGCCTTACACTCCTAGAAGGTTTCTCTGAGACTGATCATTAAAAGTTCTATGCGGAACCCTAAAACAGAGTGTTTCCCTCTCAGAAAGCAAAACGTTTCAAAACGTTTTGAAGAACGTTTTTTTTCCTAAGAGTGTAGGAATGAGTAATTTCCAAGTCTGAGGAGACGAATAGCTCAGGGTGGAATCATACGCTTTGTAAGGTATAAAACACTTGGGGTTGTGCCGTTTTAGGAAAATAGTCAACGACAAGGCAGTGTGACGGAGCAGAGTTATTGTTACCACCCCGAAGTTTATTTCAATTATTTTCTAAAAACCGCACTTTCTGAAATGTTTTAATTCTATCACAACAATTTGCCAACAATGCTATTTTTCAATTTAAAAACAACATGTTGTACTTTTTATCCATTTATAGTTATATTTAATGTTGTGGAACGTCCCCAAAATGTCCTAGTTAGTTCCTGTTATCACTTACTTTATTGCAGCCAAAAACACACCAGCCTCTCTTTGTATCTCTCGTGAACGTAAGACAAAAAAAAACAACAAAAAAACAAAAAACGTAGCTTGATATGTTAATGAGAAACCACAAACTTTCTGGTGGTGGAAAACTTAAAGTTGCAGCTTTACCTATGACTGCTATAAAGCGTTGACACTGGAGACTTCTTCCATAAATGTTAAATAAACATCTCCATACAGAAAACTTCACATCAATGCTTATGTTTTTCAAAATACATATAAATTAGTTGTTACTATAGAAGCGATGACATATTAGAAAGAGCGAGTTAATATAAACTTGTGATTTTGACCAATCAGTATTGAGAATTCAATAGCGCTCTGATGTCAGTACAGTTCATTATCATTTATCTACTCACTCAAAGAATAGTAAATTAAAAACTAAATCATGCAGTTTGAAAAGTGGAGCTTGGCCTGCATCCTGTCACAGACATGCGACCCAGAGTTCAGATGCTGCATTCAGTGGCCCACGTCTTGTTCCGGATTGAACACTGCTGCACCCGAGTCACGCTCGGCTTCACATTACACTTTCTGATGCTGACTGAATGCCAAGAGTGACAGTTTAAAGCCATATCTGGCTGAACTTAAGAGATCAAGAGAGTGAGGGAAAAAAATTAATCATAGACAGAATCACAATTTATACCGGACTCATACACACAAAAATAATAAGATACGACATGTTAGCTTTTTGCATTCAAGTGGAAGATAAGGATAGTGCTCTCAATTTTAGACACATTAAGGGAATATACCATTAAAAAATACATTGCACCAAGCAGGAAGGCTGAATAATTTAATGCTACAGGTACTATAAGATGCAAATAGAGGTATAAAATACTGCAATACATAACCCTCAGTGAAATATGTACCAGAATTCATTATAAATATAGAGTCACAGTTTGCATATAAATTCTCCAACAGGGTCACATGAGACTCACGGGACAAAGTTGACATTTACACCTCTTCTTATGACTTAATTCTGAATAAATCATACAAAATGTGTTCATTTGTTCAAATTTGTACAGATTTCAGTTCCAAATTCTGCAGTGACTCTATTGAGAATAATAATTTATTCTCATTCTCAGTTTATTCTCATTGAAATCATTGAGTATGATTGAGTTTGAAAATACAATATTATTATCAAGGGATATAAATATATATATCCAGGTTTGTGTTAAGCTGCTTTGTGATAATATCTGTTAAAGGTGCTACAAATAAAACTTATTGGAACTTAAGTTGGGTAGGTATGTGAGTATTTCATTGAAAATCCAACTCAGTAGACAAAATTTTAGTCAGAATGAAGGTAAGAATCAATCAAGCAAACAATCAGAGCAACAAGGACCAAATCAAAAGATAAATGCTCAAAGCAGGACATGGGAAAACTCTTTAAAGAGTGTAGGTGAGTGATATATAGTATATATACACTGGGCTAAATGAGGCTTAAACAGGAAACAGGTGCAGTCTGTAATCAGGTGAGTGAGAGTGATATAATATCGGGACTGGATTCAGATGTGGAGTCTTGGTGGCTCCTGGATTTAGAGAAGTCATGGGCTGATTTGGTGTAGTTTTTTTTAGTAGTAATTTTCTGGGTAGTGGATGCTAAAAAACAAATTTTTGATGTGAACTGCTTCTCTTTTCTGTTACCAGTTATGTTCTTATGCTAAAACACAATACTATGACTTTCTTTCTTTTGTTTTAAAGTATGCCCATAAGCCCTATTTCCGGTTTTCAATCTTATCCACCAAGGGCCGGTGTGGCCGCAGGATGTCATTCTAACCAATCCGGAGCCACACTTGATTCCACTTGTTTAATCAGTTTATCTTGGTCTCCAATCAACTAACAAGTGTGTCTCCAATTTGGCTGGAACGAAAGTCTGCAGCCACACTGGCACTTTGCGGATAACGATGATTATACATAGGAAACATAGGGTGCATCTCAGTCAGCTCCCTAGCTCCCTAGGTTGTGAATCATTAAACACTTAAAAGTTGTTAGACTAGAACAAATCGTATATAGAATGTCAACATTAAAAATCGCTAACGTAAGTAATCATTTGAGAGCTACTACGACAATGATAACAAGCTACTTACATTTGTAGACGAAGTTGGCTGAGAGTTCATCCGCCATTTTTTTTTGAGCTGAGAAGCTTCAGAAAATATGACTTCATTTCCAGTAAGGGAACATAGTGAGCATCGATGCTCCCTGGTTTTTGCAGTGTGTTGTGGGATTTGTTTAGGGAGGGAACGTTCCAGTGCACTGGAAGGATTTTGTGATTGAGACAGCCCTTAAAATGGCCGACTGCCTGATCAGTGCCCTGACTACTGAACTAGGGAGTTGATTGAGACGCACCAGTAGACTACATGTTCAAGTATGTTAAAAACTCTCTCCATATGAATTATTATACAAAATAAATCCAAAGCAATGGTAGTTTTGAGACACATTTCAGTTTAATGGTACTTTTGAGACACAATCCAGCTCACTCTTTCATCTTCAGTAAACGGTTTATCCTGATCATTGTCGTGGAGAATCCACGAGAACAATGGCCATGAGCTGGGAGCTGGGAATGGGATGCTAGTCAATCACAGCGCATATATTCATAAGCACCAAACTCATATGAATATATGCATATTCTCATTCACATCTAGCAGCAATTTAGCACAGCCAAACCATCTACTGGCATGTTTTTTGGAGGTGGGAGGAAATTGGAGAACCTAGAGGAAACCCATGTGGTCATGGGAGAAGATACAAAACTGCCACACAGACAATAACCTAAGCTTAAGGAGTTGTGAGGCAGCAATGCTACTGTAACATGTGGTTAGAGGCAGTGGATTTGATTGTGGCAATCCAAGAATCTCAGTCATAGTTTTAATGTGGGGATCCATACACATGTAGGCAATATCAAAAAAGGACAATCCATAATAAAAAAAATAGTAACACAGGCACTAGTTGGAGAATAGACTAGAAACAATGCTAGAAATGCACAATATGGTTGGTAAGACTTCGCAAAGGGGATTGGAGTCAACAGGGTATAAATAACCAAAAAAAAAGAGGTGAACACAGAACAGGTGCACACATTAGGAAAACAAACCAATGATAAGACACATGGCACATGACCATAATATAAACAAGCATGAGGAGAATGAAAAACAAAAGCAAGCAGGACTCGCTGTGGTGGGAACTCCATTTATAGCAGTCATCATGACAGCTAAGAAATGTTAAAAAAAAATCTTTATTGGATGGTCAGGATATATTATTTTTAGCATTGTTTTTATATTTAAAATGGATTGTTGACACCAGTCATGGACATACGTAGCGGATTCAAACAAGTCACCAGTGACTATTTATATTCCTTCATCATAAATGCGATGAATACCGGGTTAGTTTGTTTTAGACAGTCTATAACCCTCTATAGCCTGTCATGAAGCAGTGGATCAACTGATAATAATATCAATAGAGACCACATAAAGTGAATTTAAAATTGTAATTGAGCAATTCGAACATAAAAAGTCCTGTATAGACCATGGCCACAAATGACAACATAACAGCTCCTTGCTTGTGTGATCATTATATTGCAGTGATGAGTTCATGAAGTTTTTCAATGGTAAAATTGAAAATATCAGGCACATTAATATCATTTAAATAAAATATCATTAACCTAAAACCAGACAGTTTTATAAACCTAACCTCAACCCCTGTCAGCTGTCTAACTATAGGCCAATATCAAACCTCCCCTTTATCTCCAAGATCCTAGAAAAGGTTGTAACACAGCAGCTATGCTCACACCTACATAGGAATAACATTCATGAAATGTATCAGTCAGGATTTAGGCCTCATCATAGC
>CM075014.1:21462991-21503343 GCA_037576675.1 Pangasius sanitwongsei | reverse complement strand
GATTGTTTTATTTCAAATCTATTGTGGTGGTGTATAAAGGCAAAATCACAAAAACTCTGTCATTGTCCAAATACTTCCGGACCTGACTGTATTTCTGGAAGGTCCTTATGGCCTGGCATCCTTACAGTGGTTAAATGATGCTAAGCGGTGATCTAGCGTGCAATGGACAGACATATATATCTCATAGAAACACAGATCATTTATACTAGAAAAACTATTATAGCTTACAACTTTGTTGTTTGTGGGCATGATCTAAATGTAACATAACATTGGGACATCATGGCACCTGCCCAACCAAATGCCATAACCTCATTTGTTAGCTGAACAAAATTTGCTAGCTAAATGTGTCTATTATAGTCAACTCCTTAATAAGAGCAGGACCTAACTATCTAGCATTAGCTAGCTAGTTTCTTAATATGTAGCTACATTAAACCAGATCTGTTAAACCAATATAAATAAGGCAGGCTAGCTAACTAGCTATGTCTCTTTAATTCTTGTTTAATTTTTCACTACTATGATAGCTAGCTACTTAGCTGACATAAAATGGGTGATGGAAAGCTGTCCAATTTGACAGTATGAGGTACAAACGAATGTGTTTATGAACACATTTCTGATTCTGACACCCAAGAGCACAATGAGACATTTTAGAAAATAAACTCTGGCTTGCTGTTACAAATCACTATAGTCTCCCACTGTTTTTACAACCCAGAGGGGAGGAGAGGTAGTTTTGAGAGGTAAGAAGGGACAGGGCCATAAAGTGCTTTATGTGCGATAATAAGAATTTTGAATTGAATGCGAGCTCTAACCGGTAGCCAGAGTAGTTCCTGAAGGACAGGAGTGATGTAAGCAGATTTCTTGATATGTAACAGCAGAGTTTTGGATATATTGATATTTGTTGAGGTATTTGATGGGGAGACCAAGACGAAATATTACAAAGGTGGAAGAAGGCTGATTTGGTTACAGCGTTAATGTGTGGCTGAAAAGAAAGAGTGGAGTTGAGGGTGACCCCACGATTTCAAACAATTGTGGAAGTAATTATTGGGATGCCATCTATGTCAAGGCAGAAATCATTAACCTTGGTGAGAGCAGCCTGGGATCCTACCAACATGAGCCCTGTCATGTTTGTGGGTTTTTATTGATATAAATTTGTGAATCATCAGCATAAAAGTAAAATTTTAGACCATAATGGCAAATGATGGAACCAAGGGGAATCATGTAGACAATAACCAGAAGAGGCCCCAAAACAGAGCCTTGTGGAACACCTCGAGGGATTTGAAGTTGCCAATGGAAATTAGATGCTGTCTATCAGTGAGGTATGAAACCACAAAACAGAAATTCCTGGGTGAGACTGCAGATGGGAAAGTAAGATATTGGGATTGACTGTATCAAAAGCAGCACTGAGATCAGGGAGGAGTAGATTGTTAATGAGATCAGAAGGAGGTCATTGAGTACTGTTAAAAGGGCTGTCTCAGTACTGTGGCAGGGATGACATACGATCATATGTTGGTTGGTCACATAAAGATGAATAAGATAATAAATAATGATAAATAATATTTTCACACCCAAGACAACACAAACAAGACTAGCAATGTTCAAGAGCATACAACTTTGTTAAATATTTATAAACATATTTAAATATGTTTAAAGATGTACTAATATGATATTTTATAGAGCTGTAAGACTGCAAGTAGTACTGTGTATGGTTATGCATGTGACAAAATTTGAATTTGTGTCTTGTCTTGAGACATTTTCTGTACTGACTCGGACTTGTCTTGGACTTAACATTTGTAGTCATATTCGTCCCTTGAGCATTGGTCTCCTTGAAAAAGGATTTGATGGTTTTCAGTTTTCATCATGACTTGCTTTGGACTATTCACTTTGGACTCAAACTTGACCCCCTTAAAAATCAGTCTTGACTAGCTAGTCTTGAACTTGGACTGGACAATGGCAGGACAAAAGAATGTGGACAGCTGACCATCACACCTACATGTGCTTGATGAACATCCCATTCCAAAACCTTGGGCATTAATATGGAGTTGGTCCACACTTTGCAGCTATATAATAAGTTCCACTCTTCTGGGAAGACTTTCCACTAGACTTTGGAGCGTGGCTGTGGGGATTTGTGTTCATTCAGCCACAAGAGCATTAGTGAGGTCAGGCGCTGATGTTGGTGAGGAGGTCTGGGGTGCAGTCGGTGTTCCAGTTCATTCCAAAGGTGTTCAGTGGGGTTGAGGTCAGGGCTCTGTGCAGGACACTCGAATTCTTCCACTCCAAACATGGCAAACCATGTCTTAATGGAGCTCGTTTTGGGCACAGGGGCATTGTCATGCTGGAACAGCTTTGGGCCTCTTAGTTCCAGTGAAGGAAAATTGTAATGCTACAGCACACAGATGCTCTATAGAATGGTATTGAAAAACTTTGTGGCAACTGTTTGGGGAAGATATATGGGTGTGATGGTCGGGGTCCACAAACATTTGGCCAAATAGTGTATATTGTTAAGCTTATATTTGGCTTTATTATTAAGTATTAGTATATTACTATAATATTAGGCTACATTTTATTTGCTTTAAAATGTTAGTTTAATTTATTATCCAAACATTATTACAGTTCTAAGCCAGAAAGAGACCTTGTGACTCAGTGACTGAATGAAAGAGGAAGAAATCTTGTTGTAAATGAAAGTTCCAAGTAAATGGATATATTTTTGTGAATATAACTCTTAGGCAGAGGCAAAGAAATGCTGTAGAGTAAAGATGCCTTCAAAAATAATAAAATCAAATGTTTCTACATTTAAAAAAAAAACACTATAAAGAGCAGTAAATAGTAATAAATGAAACAAAGTCAATATTTGGTGTGACGGCCCTTCAATTAAAAAAAAAAAAAAAAAAGAGTAGTCTCAGGTACAGTGTGTGCAGTTTTATAAGGAAATGAGCTGTAAGCATCTTGCAGAACAGCCACGGTTCTTCTGGAGACTTTGATTGTCGCACCCGCTTCTTCTTTTTGCAACAAAACCCAGCAGCCTTTATTATGCTTTTATCTGAAAAGTGCTCTTCTACATACTATGCTGCTTTCTTTACTGACATACAAACATTTTTCTGTAACATTTAATTTTGTGCTGGAAAACTAATATAGTCATAAAAGAAAAATCTGTAACAAAGTTTGTACTAAAGGATTTTTATCCTTAGGGTGCCTAAGACTTTTCCACAGTACTGTATAGTTATCTTTCTTGAGGAAGCCTTAAAAGTTCCATATAAAGCTATAACAGACTGTTTGAGCATTTCATTCTCAGAAAGTGTTCTGAGTAGAACTTTTTAATTTTTTTTTTGTTTTGTTTTTGAAGCTATCAATGAACCCTTGAAGAATATTTTTTTCCTCTCCTAAAAGTGTAAGAACGGGTCATTTCTGAGTCTGGAGAGATGATAAGGTCTGGATGGAATCATGTGATTTGTCATATTGTAAGTAATGAATAAAATGCTGCATGCTATTATAGGAAAATAATCAATGACAGGGTGATGTGATGAAGCGTGATGAAGGACTACTCTTACCAAATGTATTTTTTTTCCCTAAATCTTCCTGTTCTATTCCTCTCATACTACTGCAATAATGATACTAGTGAACAGAGATGAGTGTAGGAAGGTGGAGCAAACTACAGCAGAGTCTTGGGAGTGACTGAAAGTGCCAAGAAGAAGACAAAGAAGAAAAAAAAATACCAGTTCCATCGTTTCGTCTCTCCACATTCTACGGAGCGGCACATACAATCTGAACAGTCAGAAGTGAAAGTTTGAGAAAAAACTCCCAATAGGCAGGAGATAAGAATTTGCTGTCAAGCTCTGGGCCAAGCCGATTTAAAAAAAAAAACCAAAAAAAAAAAACCACGATGATAAAGGAGACTACATTTGTTGCCATGTGAGAAAAAAAAACTGAAACAAGGGAGTTTTGAAGTCTCAGAGCATCACAGCCACAGACGCACAATTATTTCCTTCCCAATGCACTGAAAATGTGTGTACAAACAGAACAGCTGAACAGTATTTTGCTCTTTGCTAGATTTTTTTATTAAAAAAAAAAAAGATAAGTGCATCTCCCTTTGATCTATTCCAAACTATATCCATCGCCTCATAGGCCTCTGAGTGTTCTTCAGCTTTGTGCTAGTTTTTAAATCGACTTTAAAAAGCCAGGATGGTTAGGAATGTTTGTCTTAAGTGGATGCAAAGCAAAACTAAAGCCCCACGTCATGCTCGTACACAACCCGAGAATCTTAGAACGTCGGTATCATTCAGTGCACAAACATGTTGATGTGTAAATGCAGGTGGGCCTACACAGGATATCAGCGTGCGAGATGATCGGATATGATATGATGCCAGAACAAGCAGCAATTCACAGGAAAATGAGCAAACACTTTCAGCCGAACTGCGGAAGCACTGCAACGACACGAAGCAGGATTATCATAGATAATGGGATGAAGAGGCATGTGTGAGGATGGTTTAAGGGAAAAAAATGATGCTGGGAATAAATAAACAAGCAAGTAAGCTGTGATCCTCATCTGCAGCCTCTATAAATATTCTTTCCGAAACAACAGCTGGTGCTATAGACTGATACAGATGGCACATAAATTTCTTTGATAATAGTGCTAAAGTATTTACTGTGGATGAAGTAAAACATCTCGGTGGCTTGAATAAATTCAGTTTAATTCAACACTTCTAGCTGGGCTGGATTTGCCGGCATAAAATGTCTAATTTAACTCACTTTAATCACGGGATTTCTGAAAATAAATCTACAATATATACAGACTAAACGATGGACACGTCAGGGAGGCAGCAAAGCAGGAATAATGAAGAAGAGCTGTATTCAGGGTTGAGTTATATATATATATATATATATAGAGAGATTTAATACAGAAATTGCATACATCAGAGGTATTCAGACCTCAGATACTGTATAACTACAGACATAAGCACTATCAATTTATGCAAGAGTTATGCACGAGGGGCGGAGTTTGCTGGAAATCCAGAGGCGTGTCTCAGTTACGCAAGATTCCAACCTGGCATTTTTTTTTTCTGTGTGTGATATCAACTTGATCGAGGAATAGTCCACCACCGCTGTCTTGACAGTTTGATGTAACCACAATGTGTCATGCTGAAATTGATTCCTACTTCAGTCCACATTTTTTATCCCAAATTTTATTTTTGGGTTTACAGACATGTGTTTGTGTTTATACTGTATGTCCTGCTCTAGATGCTGAACCCAATACTTCTCCGTAAGAACAATCTGGGAACCTTGGAGGCATGAATTACATGCAGGCGATTTGCATAATCTGAATGTTGCATCCAGCAAATCTACTTGAACACATGTATAACCCAACTCTGAAAACAAGGAACTTTCCCAGCATAAGAATTGACATAACTTTTGGATTTAATTCTCTGAATACAACCCAATGAGATTAGGGAACACATTTTTTTTTTTCTTAGTAAAACTTTCGGCTGTTTCCGTAGATACTGACATGTAATATGGAAAGTAAATGTTCGCTACTTGTAAAAAATAGCTAAACAACTCAATATAGCTACTTTACAAAAAAAGACAAAATTTGCTCTTGCTGATGAAAGACATGGAAAGTTTCATGAATTCAGCAGTTATTTTATTTATTTTATTATTTTATTTAATTGTTCTGCTTCAGTCCCAGTCCTAGCTAATCTGCAATGTAGGGAAGTTAGCTTTACTTCAAAGTACAACCCACAACAGTCATCTGAGCGAGATCTGGTCCATGGTATTAATAATTGCATGGGTTATACTGAAAGTGGGCCATATCATCCATTTCCTGTGAACAAGAAAAAGATGGATCTGGTGTTTTGTTTTGCCTGTTACATATAAGCCTGGGCAACAAAGGACATTTCAAATGACTGGATTTGGCAATTGGGAAAAAAACTAAATCTGCCCCTTAAAAAACTGTCCCTGGAAGCATTGCCTCTCAGATCAGCTGTGAATATGCATTAAGAGTTGATGCAATTATCAGAGTTTACTCTTTTGTAACCGCTCTTGCATTGGCCTTTGAGGTCACGATGAATCAAATGAGTCAGATAATCGTGGAAATTAAATAAAAAAAGAACTCAATTAGAGTTGATGGAGTTAAGAGCCACTGATGACTGCATAATTGACCGGCTATTCAAAAGGCAAGAGAGACCATTTAGTGATGTTCACAGTAAACACCAGAAAGAACTTGTCCGCTGAGGTTAAAAGGGAAATTACAGAACGAGTGCATGGAACAGGAGTTTGCAGATGAAACCCAAGACATCCATCATGAGCAAGTTGAAGTGAAAACATTGCTGTGCACGAATCAATGCTGGATTTTATTAGACTGACAAAATAGACAGTGCATCTTTAGTTTTTTCTCTTATAATATTATTAGATGTTATGACGGTGCAGCAAAAAATCCAGCAAGCTTATAATGGAGTTGCTGTGTGCATATTAAGTGAAAATCCATTAGTGTACAGTATGTGCGCTGTAATTCATATCTCCTTAACATCTATATGTCTGCTGTAACAGTACAGCTGTAAAACATGTGCCAGTGCTTCCTATCTCTATAACTTTATTTAGGATTCACTGAGTAAAAAGACAAGTTCTTGACTCAGTCATGGGTGGACAAATCAAACATCCATTGGCTAGCCTACTGAGTAAGAAGAAGCTCCAGTGTGATGCCTAGTTTCATGTTTCAGCTACCTGGAAACCTAATATACAAGGCTAAAAAAATGGTAGCTAATGTAATGTATTAAAATATGGGTCTTTTTAGCTAGTTAAATGCATTAATACAGACACAAATGTGTTTAAATTCTTGCGTAGAGGACACCTCGGCTGTAGTCTTTATCCAAATGTATTCTTTAGGCAAGTTGTTAGGTAATGTTTTGCGCCCAGGTGTTTTCTCGTCACATTGCTTATTCAAGCCTGGCTATGGTCATTTTTTTTTTTTTCAATAGATTTAAAAGTGAGCTCAGACTCATGAAAATTCATTCTACGATCAACCAGATCACCTTAGCTGATGTGTGTAGTGCAGCAGGTGGTTGCACTGGAAACGTGTAGCTCGGTTCCAACAACTGTATTTCACAACTGTATTATGGCGTACTGGATAAAACTGAGATCTAAGAGCGGTTTTGGAGAAAACGACATGGAATCTAACAGCATTCTCAGCTCTAGTTCACAAACTGATGAGGATCTGATCTTTATTTGTCGGTGCTATGGCGTGTCATCGCAGAACTGGCACTCTTCAACACTATACTGGTTCGACACTGGTTTGATTGACGAGTGGAACCTTTTAAGGAGTCAAAGCTAAATAGCATAGTGTAGTGGCTCTCAAAGCGGGGTCTGGTGTGACGCATAGCAGGGGGTCGTTTTTTAAAATTTAGTTCTTAAAATTATTAGCCTTTTTGACTGCTCACTTGAATCCAACTCAAACGCAAGTCACCTATAAATAACACTAATTTGATTGTAATGTGTTCTGCTGGTGGAAAGTTCAGGAACAGAAAGCTCTATGGCTCAGATAAAAAGAAAAATGATTGTTCGTGACCAGAGAATTTACCTTACAGTTATAAAGGGGTCTTTGGCTATAAAATCTTTGAGAGCCCCCAGACTATTAAATGCTGGTAACCTTTTTAAATTATTCCTGACAGTTCCATTGAGAAGTGCATTATGTGAAAGAAACTTTTTTTTTTTTTTTTTTTGCTGATTGAAAATCTATTTGAGAAACACACTGCATCTGGAGAGACTCTCTGACATTGACATAAGAATCAAATGCCGCTCATGACCTCCAGCGTATCTCGACATATGGACATTTCTGAATACGGACATTTATTCATTTGTTTAATTAACGGAGCACGAAATTTTGTCCAACAGCTGTCACGTTCAACTTTGGATTAAATGCTAGAGACCTTTTTTTATTACCTTATTTAATGAAAGGCATCCGTTTGCAGGTTTATTATGTTTCTAGTCTTTGGTAGTGTGGATATGGTAGAGAGAGTAAAATGCGCCTGCACCTCAGAGATATACAGTATCTGTGCTGCTGCACGGCTCCAAATGATGATTTCTCTGGAATGAGGCATTCGGAGTATTTATCCATCAAAAAAAGGGCTCAATAGCGCTTCCTGCTTCCTGTCACCTGATAGAATGATGGCCGTATTAACCATAAGCTCTGACTGTGCAAACTTTTTCCCCCGGTTATGTATTTTTTTTTTTTTTATTCCACAAATAAATTACTCTGTATTTATACATGTGTAATGACAATAAAGTTGAATCTAATCTAAAATAAAAGCAGTGAAGGTGTGGGACTGGGATTTTCTTCACATCGCGGTTAAAACAGGAGACATCCTTCACTGATCTGAGATATAATTAAAGTAAAAGAGCAAAGGGATCAATGTTACAATCTTTAACGAACCTGGAAATCATGCCGATTTGGTTTAACTGCAAACTCGAGACATATTAAAGCGCACCAGCAAAATCATTGTGTTATTTTGCACTCCGTGTATGGATACATGGGGATTTTGCAGTTTGGAAATAAAACAAGTAGCACTTTCAGGAAATAAAAGTAAATAAATAAATAAATAATAATAATAAAATAAAAATAAGCAAATGTATAAGAAAAAAAATGAATGAAAGAAGTAATGCATGTATAACTAAATAGATTAATTAATACATGAACAAATGAAAAGAACAAGATTTATACAAAAAAGGAATAAATTTAGATAGATAGATAGATAGATAGATAGATAGATAGATAGATAGATAGATAGATGAAATAAAAAAAACAAAATTAAAAAAAGGAAAAAAGCAAAATACATAAATAAATATAAACACATAACAAAAGATTTTTTTTTTTTTAGATAACCTTCACTCCACAGGACCATAAAATACATTTTCCATGATTAATATGTGAAAACACTGAAACGTAATTACCAAACTGGACGTTCCAAACACATTTATTGGGCCGATAACATTAAACAAACACAGTGTAGGACCATTGTAAACAATAAAACAGAAAAAAAGGCATCAGCTCTCCTCCAGAAATTCAGTGTGCCAAGCATAAAATATTCAACGCTTTTTTTTTCAGTTATTTTTCCCTCGGATATATTCTTTTTTAATGTTTATTTGTATCTTTACATGTTAATTTTCAGCATGAATAATTCTATTTACAAGGCCAGAACCCTCATTGTGCCTCAAAAACAGCCTTCATGTACATTCCTCTATAGTGTCATTAGTGCGGCAGCCGACATCCTGTCATCCTGTCGTCCTCTCGTCCTTTCCGCCGTATTCCGGAGTTATGATTAAGACAATGCAGTTATGAGGATGCTCCCAATTTCAGTCTCCGGCTTAATGTCCATCCTGTTGTTGAAGGTTTGAACGCTTTGCAGTAAGGGATCCATATGTACAAAGGTTAAAAAGACATCTTTAGTTCCATTTCGTGACGTGAATATGAAATAAATATTTCAATTTTTGTATGGTTTCACTTTTTTTTTTTTTTTTTTTTCACCAAAAAAAGTATCAAAACCTATTTGTACTTCACTGGTTTTGAGCTGATGTATGAAACAGAGTCTTTTTTGCCAAAGTCTCTTCTTATTGAAGTTATTATTATTTTTTTTTTTTTCTCTTTTTTTTTTCCCTTTACAATGTCATGACTATCTGGCAGGACAAATGTGATGCAGTCTAGAGTCCGTTCTGCTCCTCCGCCGTCTTTCATCCTTTCCCCCCGCCCTCTCGGTGTCTTGTTTTATATTTGGGCTCATCCATGAAAGAGGTCTATTTCAGCAGCCATTCATTCACTGTATTGGAAAAAAGAAATATAATAACAAAGATCTGACTGGAAAAAAGAAAAAAAAAAAAAACTTCAAATCACTCAGTCTTCCATGAATATCTGGTGTGAGATACCTGCTAGAAATGACTGCAATCTGAAACAGATAACTCAGTTTGGACACATTTTCTCTGCTGAGGTGCCATGAAATCTGGATTTATTCACAGGTAAGCCATGTGAGTTGAGTCATGATCCACATGACTTACCTACGAATAAATATGGGTTTAAAAGCAATCCATTTATAATGTGATATGTTTAATTTTAGGGAACAAAAATAATGATCATCCCCTCAAGCATAAATGTAACATTCATTTATCATATACACTATTACATTTACAAATATTTTACATTATAACATTTGAGAATATTCCATGAGCAGGAAATTGCATCGTCCTAATTTCCTGAAGGTCATGAGAAGAAGAAAAGTAAGCTCTGTCGTTCATTTATTTTAAAATTTTCAATCATATTGTGATATTGACTAAGTCACATTGAACATAAAACACTGTTACCCAAATTACATACTGAAATTTTGAATTAAAGCATGCATTTAAATCAATCATTAGAATGTCCTTAATGTCCCAGTGCTATAAGTATGGATGCTAGTTAGCTACATTTTGTATATTTGCTCATTCGAATGAAAAAAAACAAAAACAAATCAAGAGCGAAATGCAGCCTGTCAGCCAAGAAACCGTATAAAAATGTGACTGTTGCCTGAGGAAAAAAAATGCTAAAAACGTTTAAAAGTTTACTGTTTATAAGTCACAAAAGCTAAATGGCATTGTGATCATTAGATTTACAAAAGCGCACATTCCCGCAGTACCAGCTGCTTAACCACATCTAATTAGACATATTTTCTTTTACTTCAGCGTCGTGATATTTACATGTTTAAACACCGAATGCAATTAAAAAGGAAATCTTTCTTTACTCACGCAGGTGGGGAGTTCAAAGAGCTCAAACAAATTGGATACAAGAAAAAAAAAAAAAAAGAGAAAATAAATCCTGTGATCAGGATAGTAGGAGTCACTGAGTTCTTCTCAGTGCATTAAAGAGATTTGTAATTTGTTTCAGAGAAAATATTTTGTCTACGTAGGAGGGAAAATAGACTGCAGACAACCGGTGAGGAGAAAACAGACTCCTCGGGTGATAAGGTATATTAGTGAGAACTCTCGAACCTCACGCCACTTCTGAAAATGAATCATTCCTGTTTATTAACAATGCTCTATCGATTCTAGATTTGAAACGTCAAAAGATTTTAAGGCTTAGAAGACGTATTCATGATGTGGTAATAAACGATGATCTCAAACGGACAACGTCGGCTTTGATTTGGCTGCATTTTTTGAGTTGTTTCAGGAGAAAAGTCACACACTGACCTCGGTACTGCAGCTTCTGGGCCCTGTTGTTGGGACAGTCCTTGCCCTGCATGCTGAAGTTGATGTTGGTGCGGATGCAGCGGTTGTTCAGAGGCTGGACCGGACGCACGTTATCACTCATGCTGAGGAAGATCTGCGAAGGCTGGTTCTGGCTGAGCAGCCGCATGGAGTGCATCTGCAGGGATGAAGCAAGGACACACGTCTGCTTTGCTGTAGTACATGCGCAGTATACCACATACGCTCTAACTCCTCTGCAGCGCAATGCATCCCTGCACAACACTACATATTATTCTGTAACATACTGTAAACAATAGCTATTTTATTACAGACCATAATTGTATGTATACATTTTCACTTCTTCAACTTTTGGTTACCTTCACAATTGCTTCTTTATATCTAATCTTTTTAAATCGATTATTCTATTTTGATTTAAAATTTCCCTTAGTTAAATGTATATTTTCTTGAATATTTGTTATTTATATACTTGTCTGGTCTGTTATTAGTACATTATATGTCATACAAAATAAAGATATTCTGATTCTGAAAATAAGAAGACTCTAAAGTAGTTTATGTGTAGAACCATAGAACACAATATTTCCATCTCAGCAGAAAAGTGTACTTAGTGCAAAATGCTGTAATTTTCCAGTTCAGTTCACTTATAATAATTCACATTATACTTCACATCTAATTAGCAAAAATTACATCTTAGCTACTGAAGATGTCTTGAATAAAATTGATCTAATATTTCTCATTATGAGACTACTATAAAACAAACCTAAGGCCATTAATCCTATTTCTAAACACATTTACTCATTTCAAGCTTGTCTTATTCCATTGATAATTTTTCTTCTTTCTAGAATGGCTTAAATGCTTGAAATAAGCAAAATTATCTGTCAATGGAATCTTCAAGCTTGAAATGAGTAAAAAAAAAAAAATCTAGAAATAGGTTTTATAATCTTATATTTGGTTTATTGTAATCTTATAATAGGAAATACTAGATAAATGTGACTAGTTTCAAGAGATTTTTAGTTGCTAAGATGTCATTTTTTTTTTTTTTTGCAGTGTCCAAAGTATCATACCTAAAAATTAAAAACTAAACTAATAATATGAATAATAATAACAATAATAATAAAACCCTCTTGGATTAGGTAACAGTCACCAATACACTGCAAACAAATTCTACCTTAGCAAGTGGATCTTGAATATAGTCAATTTGATCTAGTGTTTCCTATTAAGATTACAATAAGACTACAATTACAATAATATAAGATAATTTTGTTTATTTTAAACATTTATTTCGAGAAAGAAGCAAAATCATCTGCCAATAGAATGAGAAAATTTACAGCTTTAAATTAGTAAACATGTCTAGAAATAATTTTATATTTAATACTAGATACATTTGACTATATTCAAGATATTTTCACTTGCTAAGATATTTTTCAGTGTATACAGCTCTTCCGTAACATATATAATAAAGATTTCTAAAAGTGTGCCAGACATGGCTTTAACACAAATGAAGCAAAAATGGTTGAAGAACAATCCCACAATTCTTCTTAAGAAAAGCCAGATTCCTGTCATTTACTAGAAATAGAATGTATCACCATATTACTGTAAATTATTGAAAATTCATGTGATGTTATAGTAAAATTTACAATTTTACAGTTGTTGACAGTGTCAGAACTCTTAACTAACCAAAGAACCGTTAAAGAACCCCTTTCTCCCACAGCTTACTTTTGTGCTCATCATATCTCGTTAAACTGCTAATGTCCAGAGAGACAAAAGTAAAAGTGAAAAGTACACTAGTTTAATTTTTATACAGTACTTAATAGTATGTGTAGTATTTCTATGTATATAGTAGTACAGTAGAGTAGCATTTCTATGTATATTTGAAAAGATGTACACTAAGAGTTAGAATATTTTAGTATTATATTTTTCTAATCATATTATATATATTAGTATATTTTAGTATATACTATCAAATCTAGGTCCACTTGGAAAGAAGTATGCTAGGTTACTTTTGATATACTAGCAAGACTAAGCATACTTGGAAAGAAGTGCTCTAGGTTACTACTAGTATATTAGCATGTCTAAGTATACATGGAGAGAGATGCACTAATTGACGTTTAATATACTCTAATTTATAAGAATATTTTAGAAAAGGTATGCTTGTTTACATTTGATATACTATCTAAGTATACTTAAAGGGAATTTAAGTGTAATATTTCTGATAATACTAAATATTTAGGGCTACGTTCATAAAGTCCATTTTAAATTATTTGTTTTTTTGCGTTTTACTTTCTAACTCACAGTGTACAGTGTGTTTGATATACTAGCATGTCAACGTGTACTTTTATTTTGACATACTATCATATACGTTTCAAAATAGTTGGAAAGAAGTAAATTTTTAAAATAGTAGCATTCCTAAGTATATTTGAAGAGAAGTAAACAAGGTGTAACTGTACTTTTGATATACTAACATGGCTGATAGAACTTGAAAGAAAAAGTAGACTGTTTATATACTAACACAAGTAAGCATACTTAAAGTACATAACAAGTACTTTTAATGTCACATCACTTTGAAAGAAGTAATCTAGGCTACTTTGATATAGTAGTATTTCTATGTATATTTGGAGAAACTTACACTGTTAGTATTAGTGTATTTTTGATATACTAGCAAGACTAAATATACATGGAAAGAAGTTAAGATTACTTAAAGTTAACTAAGTACCACACTTTTAGATGTATTTGTAGAATTACAGTTATGAAAGTTACTTCTAATTACCTGATTTTTTTTTTTAAACTTAGAGAGAAATACAGTGTGTTACAGTGTACTAGCATGTCTAAGTGTACTTTAAAACAAATATGCTAGTTTAATTTAGATATACTAGCATACAGGGGCATAATTACACTTGTAAATAAGACTAGTTTACTTTTGATAATGTAGTATTTCTAAGCATACTTGAATAGAAGTTCAGTGTTACAGTGTACTTTTGATATATGAACATGTCTAAGTGCACTTGGAACAAAGTACACCAGGTTACTTTTCATATACTAGCCTGCCTAAGTACACTTGGAAACAGATTACTGTTGATATACTAGCAAGTATACCTGGAAAAAAGTATACTAGTTTACTTTTGCTATCTTTTCATGCCAAAGTTTACTTGGAAAATAGTGCACTAGGGTACTTTTGATATAGTAGTTTTTCTAAGCATACTTAAAGAGAAGTGCACATTTCATATATTATCATGTCTAAGTATACATGGAGAGATGTGCACTAAGTTAATTTTGATCTAGTAGTATTTCTAAGTATATTTCAGGAAAGGTAAACTACTTTACATTTTTATACACTAGCATGTCTAAGTGCACTTGGACATAAGTACACTAGGTCACTTTTGATATACTGTACTAGTATACTTGGAAACAAATGCGCTAGTTTACTTTTGACATACTAGCATGCCCAAGTACACTTAGAAAGAAGAACGATGATTTATGTTTGATATACTACCATGCTTAGGTATACTTGGAAAGAACTATGATAATTTACTTTTGACATACTAGCATGTCCAAGTATACTTGGAAAGAAGTACATTAGGTTACTTGTGACATAGTAGTACTGTATTTCCAAGTATCCTTTAAAATGCTCCACTAGTTTGCTTTTGATATACTAGCATGTCTAAGTGTACTTGGGAATAAGTGCACTAGGCTACGTTTGATATACTACCATGCCTAAGTATACTTGGAAACAAATACTCTAGTTTCTGTTTGATATAATAATATGTATAAGTATACCTGGAAAGAGGTATACTAGATTAATGTTGATATACTAGCATGTCTAATTGCACTTGGAAATAAGTACACTAGGTTACTTTTGATATAGCAGGAAGCCTTTATATATTTTAGCATGTTGAAGTATACACTGAGAAATAATCCACTAGTTTGCATTTAATACACCAGCCTTTCTATGTATACTCCACTAAAAGTACACTAGTTTACGTTTGCTATGCTAACATGTCAAAGTACTAATTAATTTAATTATTTATTTATATATATATTTTTTTACTTGTTACTACATCATACATTTTTATCGATCATTTAATTTGCCTTTCAAAAAGGTTTCATACCCACTTTGGTCAAATTTAAATGTGCAGCACTCTGGCTAATACTTGTCTATATAAATACTCTATTTAATATTAATATTATGTAATCATACATAAGTTAACAACAGCATTTAAAATTTCTATGATCTGAACATTAATGATGATGATGATGGAGTTTTGGGTATTTACCTGCATTTTTGTGACGTATATTGGCTTGTTCATGAGAATCCATGTTGCGGTCTCAAAGCATGGCGGAATAGTCATCGATCCTTCGTAGGTGATGAAACTCGATGTCTCGGGATACACCTCCTCGATGTTTAGCCCAGATAGTAAATAAGCATCATCTACAAATAATAATAATAATAATAATAATAATAATAATAATAATAATAATAATAATAATAAAAGCTATCAGCTGTTGTATCTTTACCTCTCCTGCTTGTTAGGAATAACTCTTTTGTTTGGATTAAATCATCGTTCAAACCTAGCAATTTGGCTTGTCACCGTTCTTGTCACCGAGGCAGAAGCTGTGCCTGTGGCGGCGGCTTACCGGATGGCTGCTGAATTGTTTTGACATGTTTCACAATACCAGGCTTCCATTAGATAATACGGAGTTGTGCTTGTGTGAACATATTGGCGCTCTCCACTCTTGAAAAACAGACGAGTAATAAGCTGTGACTCGAGTCAGACTGAGAAAGGCAGTGCGTTATATTTTCCCCACGTTGATTAGCGCTGTGCAAAATTATTTAAATCAAATAAAAACGGGGCGTGAATCCAGGACTGATAGTGCACTGAACTTGGATAGATTTGGTGGCATAAATAATTCCGTTTGAATCCAAAGTTGTGGGACTGGGTCTGAAAAATGCATGCCAGCACGGCGGACGGCGCGGTGAAGGCCTCGGGCGAGGGCAGCCTGCTGGACTGGAGGGGGTGGTTATGAATTCTGTCAAGGCCCACACTTCTGTTGCAGTACTCAGAGCAGAGTTTCAGAGACATCAACAGCCCACGTTCACGCACCACTGAGGCCTGAGAGGCGCTTACGAGCCACCAGGAGTCAGTGTACTCCTCTCTTCACACACTCCTCGCCTTGCACCCTTATTAGTTCAATTACCGAGCTCTTTTTTCACACATACAAGACTGATACCATGGAGAATGTGTGTGTGTGTGTGTGTGTTCAGACTATGAAATATTCCTAAAAAAAAAAAGCAGGCTCTGCTCTGAATTTAGAAAACAAACAAACAAACAAAATATATATATATATATATATATATATATATTTCACTTTTTATCACATTGGAGAAATTACGTTAACATGATTCATCATTTCTTTTCACTCTTAGGGGGAAAAAACATGCATATAGCATAATAGAGTATTCTGTGGTTTGTCTCTATGGAATAACCTTTAAAATCTACAAGAGACGGTTCTAGATACTTTCACGCACAACCTTTTCAGAAAGCAAGGACTCTCAACTATCCTAAGAAAACCTGATAAATAATATGACTTAAGCTTATTGACTAATGAGCTTATAACATGTTCATAACCCGTTAATAGATGAAGTGTTAATCATTAGGTAAGGAATAAAACAGGTGGGGGTGTGCTGTTATAGGAGGTTATAGCTGTTATATTTAGAATGATGCATCATACATTTTTTTATCCATTTATAGTTACGTTTGTACATCTGTAAGACAGGTCAGTTCCTGTTATCACTTACATTATAGCAGATATAAGCATTTAATAAGCATATGTTCATTCAGTTTACATAATCACAGACATCACGAAGAGTTCTGTAAGGAGACGTTTATGGAAGGAGTCTCCAGTGTCAGAAGTAAACTTCAGGTTTTCTGACATCTTCAGGACAGAGAAGTTGTGATTTGTCAGTAACGTTTGAAGTTAATGTTTGTCAGTAAGGAGAAGAAGAAAAAAAGAGGTCTGCTATAGTGTGAGTGAGAACAGGAACTTGTTACGTGGACGTTCCACAGCATTAAATGTAACAATAACTGGATAAAAAGTATCATGTCATTCTTTAATAAATAAAATCATTAGTGTTGGCAAATCGCTATGGTCGAAGAGGAATCAGGACGTGGTGTTGTAAAATAATCACCGTCGGGTTGGTAACAGTAACCACGCTTTGCATTGTTCCACATCATTGTGCCAATGTTGATTATTTTCCTAAAACAGCCCACCTCAGGTGTTTAATTTTTTTAAAATAATCATAGATATTTTAAAGAAAACTGTCATAAAAACAAATGCTATATTAAAGTGTTGTACCGGGGTAAAACACGATCTTTTATAATATTTGGCCATTTTAGGATGGAGTGGAATTCAAACGGAAAACTTCTTCACGCCCCATTAAGCAGTTTCCTGTAGAGGTTTTAGATCTTATTTAAAATCTGCAAACAATTTTGTACCTCTTATTACAAGTGTGTCAAAGCACTCCACCTGAGAGATGCAGCTTTGGATTTTCCATTACGTCTAATAAAAGCGAGGCTGCTATGATTCACGTCAGGCCTTCGTCTGGAGGCGTGCGCCTTTCACTTACTCTTATATGTTATTCTAGTGATGGTATCTCTGTTCAACATCCGATTCAGAAAGGAATTTGAAGTCTCGGATATCTGGAATTAGAAAAGCAGCAGAGAAAGGGGGGGATGGGGGGGGGGAGGGGGAGCGTGGGTGGAAGATGGAGAAAGAGAAATGAGGATGAGATGTTGTTAAGAGTTTTACAGCATTCACTTTAAGACAGTTGAAGTGTTAGCCATGCAGCTTTCCTCCGCTTGCTCTTACCTACCGATAGAGCCACGGTAATGTATCTGAAGAGAGCTGCGGAGCTTTTACTGACTCCTCACGAGCCACTAAATGAAATGACTTCAGGCAGTTTGTCTGATTAGGCCGAATGAAATGCGCTTCACTGATACAACTCGTCACTTTTTAGCGTCTCATCTGCACAGCTGGCCTTGAAGAACCAAAATCCTTTTAAAAGTTCTGAGTTTTTCATTTCAGAAACAGTTGGGTTGGGAAAAAAAAAAGCAAAGTGACCTTTGACCCCCAAACACTCCCTTTTCTAATAATTCAACCCTCTACCTTCTGTATAAATGTCTTTATTATCTGTTCTTTTTGCATCTACGGAATATAATAAACCATGAACATATTCCTAACAAGTTATAATACATCCATAAGGCATTATACCTATTGTGATAATTATTTATAAAAAATTTTATCCAATTTTTGGCAATGTTTATTAATCATTATAAATCATTAACATTTGTTTGTAACACATTAGAAATGCTAATAACAAAGAAACTCAGTTTTAGTCTGTTATTAATTGTTTGTTGCTCTATGTCTGTTCATAACTGTGCTACAGTTGACTTTATTATTTAGTGTTCAAAGTGTAATTAGGGACTTGATTCAATTTTGAGAAATGATATTGTAAATGATTTATATTTAAGTATCATTTTTAAAATATGTCTCGCTTAGAGCTCTACTTGTGAACTTGAACTACTCATGAATGATTAAAAATATTTAATAATGTCTGCAATAATTTATAACTATTCTAATATATTTAATGTTATAGCAAATATATGCGGTATGCTATGTTTCTTTGACATTAATGATGTCTACTATTAACTACTATTAACAATTTCATGCATCATAAACATACTATACATGCTATAAAGTGAATTGCATTTCCACCACTAATTATAACACTATATATAAATGTATTATAATATGTTATGAATGTATTTATTGCTCATTATAGATACACTGATATCTCATTATAGATATTGGTGACACTTTATATGAAAATCATATATATATAATTAACTATGAACATGTTTGACACATTATAAGACATTATACACGTTATAATTATATTCTGTTATAATTATTCCTGAAAATGCATTATATATTTTACTAATGTTTATTATGCATTATGAATTGTTAACATTATGCATTATAAATATTGTTTGTAACACATCTACTAGCAAAGAAACTCAAAGTTTCAGTTTGAGTCATTCATAATGCATTATAATGCAATTCAGACAATTCGTAACGCAATATAAACAAATGAAGTGTAAAGAATTTTCATAATATAATTAACAATGAGTTATGTCTTATAAACGTATTACAGCATGTTATACATTTTTTTTTACAACTTTCTATTAAGGTCATACATGTGTATAATTAACTACGAACATGTTCATGACAAATTATTATTATTCATAAGGCATTACACTCATTATTAGAATTATTTATGAAAATGTATTTTATGATAAAGCATTGTTTATTATGTATTACTAACTGTTAATATAATGTATTATAAATAATATTTGTAACACATTGTAATGCTAATAGCAAAGAAATTGTTTCAGTTTGAGTCATTCATGATGCATTATAAAGCAATTCAGTCAATTCATAAAGCAATATAAGCATTGTTATCATTTTATAATGTCCTGTAAATGTATTATAACACATTATGAATGTATTTATAGCTCGTTATAGATATGACACTCGTCATTTCTTGTTAACACTGTCTACAGTACATATAATTAACTATAAACATTACAATGCATTCATAAGGCATTATACTCATTTTTATAATTATTCCTGAAAATTGCATTGCACTTTACAGCAATGGTTATTATGCATTATGAATTGTTAATATAACACATCATACTGTAACTGGTGTTTGTAACACAATTAATTTCAGTTTTAGTCAGTCATAATGCATTATAGTGCAATTCAGTCAATTCATAATGAAGCATAAACGTTGCTATGAAGTCATAGCTATAGGTTATTCATTATAGACATGGCATTCATTATTTCTTTACACTTCCTGTAAAGGTCATACAGAATATATAATTAACCATGAGCACTATACATCATAATGCAGTCATAGGAACACACATTGTTATAATTATTCCTGAAAGTGCATTACACTCTATAGCAATGCTTATTAAGCATTATGAATTGTTAGTATAATGCATTATACTGTAGGAATACGCATAAGTCTATCATCTCGGAAAGAAACTCGGTTTCAGTTTCAGTATTGTTTACTGCTCTTTGAATTATTTCTTACTTCGAGCTCACAAATATGACTTATAAATGACTATAACTAAGTTATAATATCTATAGTAATTCATACGTATTGTATCAAAAACAGGCTACAATATGTGAAAAAAAGGTACGCTCTTCCAAGAAGTAAAAAAACAAAAAAACAAAAAAAAAAAAACAGGACAGGTCTCAGTGTGCTTATAACTGAACATAATACGTTTTCCTCCTACTCCATTTTGTGTCTGTATGTGTGACAGTGACTGTGCGCATTTTAATGTCCTTGGCCTTTGTGACGGCGAGCTCGGGTGCCAGCTCATACCACTTATACTCAGGGGGGAGTCCTTCCTGGCAGCCGGGTGCCTTGACAGTGAACGCAGCATGAGGCAGGGCTGAGAAAGCGACCCGCAGGCTGACTCATGTAAGGATGGGAATCAGCTCCTCAACCCTGCCTGCGGGGAAAATGCCACTGAACTTGCTGTGTGATCCCTTACAATTATAGCAATGATAAAGGAGGACTTCTACGGGACAAAAGACAAAAAAAAAATAATAACGCCCGGGCGTATAAGAAAAGCACCAGACACTAATGCTTCATGATGCTGTAAATCTGTGCCGAGATGTTTTACGAGGCATCCGAGGAGACATTCATCTAAAGAGAAAGCAAGCCAAAGTGCCATTACGAAGAAAATGACAGTATGACTCTAACATTTATAACCACAACAAATGACTGTAACATTTTCATGAACTGCCATCTGTCGTCACAAAGCCGTACGTTCATGTTGTTCTTATCTTTAACTGCTGTATAACAAATGATCATGTCTTGGCATCATCCTATTAGTGTTATGGATGTCCTGTAATGTATTAGCATTTCGCATGGATCTCATAAAGTGTACTGGAATTAGGTTTGGACCTCCTCCTGTGCTGTAGTATTTAGTGTAGATAAGTTTATCATACACTTTTAGTGTTAGTATTTAATATACAGCTCATGCAGTGTGTTTAATGTATTAATACAGAGTGGGAATATTGTGTCATTTGTTACAGTGGGGAATGTTATAATGCATTACAATGGCAGGCTGATTTCATAATAGAGTCATAGTATGCACTGTAAGTCTTATATATTATATTGCGATGGAGCGTGAACTCATGTAATGTACTACTATTGAGTGGAGTTAGTGTGAAGTGCTGATCTCACATCTTATGTGTACCAACCTATTAGTTTAGTCTGTAGTCTATTAATATCTATCAGTATTCATACCTCTGACATTACTGACATAAGCGCTGTTCAGAAGTTTCAGAGGTGTGTCTCAGTTATGCACAATTCTGACTCTGGGCATACGCTCATTTTTCTCTACTTTTTCGCACAGACATCAGAAAGGATGCATCTTAATTATTTTAATTATCTTGTTAAGATATTCATTATCTTGAGGACTGAAATATTTTTGAATAAAATGACAGATTGACTAACAAAGTGAGCTGTAAGTGTAACAGATGAGTGCTTGGTCAGCTTATCCTTCAAATAGTGTGCGAGTTTTCTTTATAGGAGACTGCAGCCATCGTTTTTGGTTTAAAGGCAAGTGTTTGAATTTAAAGGTGATGGTCTACTTGAGAAAAATCTGCCGACCTGAGCTACATGCAGGTGATTTTAATAATCTGAATGTGGAGCCCAGAAAATGGTCTTAAGCAGGTGCATAACCCGATTCTGAATACGAGGAACTTTCCCTGTGTAAATACTGACATAACTTTGAAAACAGCCCGTGAATTATGTAGAGGTGTTAGGTAGAGTGTATTAGCATGGAGTGTATTAGCATGGAGTTTAGATCTCAGGTTGTGTATTATTACAGAGTAGAGCTGGCCAGTTCACACATAGTTCATGTTTCATACTGAGCTAAACACACACCAAGGTGCAGATGAATGATCGCAGTCATGTCCAGGTGATGACGCTTGAGCCCGAGATTGACACTGGCAGTCTAATTGGTTTAACATGAACTTTCATTCCGGGGGAGTGAAGGGGGAGAAAATGGCGCCGGTCCATCACGGCTCTGCAGATATTTCTTTGAACTGCTATTTACGAGAGCGAGTGAAAGCTGTTTCATAACCTTGTGCTCCTGGACTGACAGGAAGATAGCGAACAACTTGTTTAGCTGCAGCTGGATAATTGCATGGCTAATTGTTCCTGTGGCATAGAGAGTTTTTTTCACGCACACACATACTGACCTTCAACTGCTGAAATAATTTATTTCACAAAAGGATTATTGACATCCCACCATTTCCCGTCAAAGTGTTTTTTTCCTCTAGTCGTGCAGAGAATGCATGCACTATAATTCTGTTTAGATGAGTGCAGTGAAAACATGGCAATCAGAAACATCCAATGTTAAACGTGTTTAGCGTACGCATTCAGCGTTGCTTGATTTTCAGATGAGGAGTACTTACCTTCATGAATATAGACACTATCACCAAGCCGTTTGGACTCTTTGCAGCTTCTGTATAATTAGTGTAGAGCTCGTGGTTGTAGTGGATCAGTTGTACCTGGTAGAGATAGAGAACAGTCTCACACAAACACACGGACTGGCTTTCCCTTTAGGTTTAGACACTACACACAGACATGGTCATGAATTTATATGAAAGAAAGCAATGGATTGAGTTCAGTTTCGTGTAAAAGTTAGCCCCGCCCCTAACCCTGCATTCACTCTGGGTTGGAAGTCATTCGTATTTAAGCAAAGATGTTGCTTTATGTTGATTACGCAAAGTGTCTATTGGAAAACCAAAGTGGGCGGGGAAAGTGGCGCAAAAAAAGAGGCAGGGCTATGTGCCAACAACCAATCTTATGCATTAATTGCTAGTAACTCATTTTGTTAAACAAATGTCTAAACAAAAAAATGTGCTAACTTACTTTGTTACTTTGTTAACATTACTTACTATTTATTAATGATTTGTACACTTTATTGCATCATAGTTAATTTATACTGTATTGAGAAAAGCTCAGTTCAGATGTTGCTTTGTCGCTGTTGTGGAGCTCCGTGTTGCACACGTACATAGAAAATTATTGCTCGACTAACGTACAATAGAATGAGATATATTAGCAAGAAAAAATGAACATTATGTGTTAGTTCCAATCATAACCTCAACATTAAGGTCTAACTTCTGTAACTTGTCAAAATAAATTTCAGGAATTGTTTAAAACTTATGAAAAAAAAAAAAAAAAAAACCCTGCAAACTCAAAAATCAACAGTGGTGAATAATTAGGACTGTGTTTTCTCTTTGAGTTTTTGTTGCTCTGAGCTCAGTGTTGATCAGGTTGAGATGCCAAGCCCCTGTCAAGCCGGGTCTCCGCACTTCCCAATCACAGCTACGCAGCTGGCGTCTCTCCTCGTCTCAACACGTCTGTCAAGTTTAAATTTAAATTCATTGTGAAGCTTAGGTAATCTTCGCTCGGTGAATACCTCGAGCACACAGCCAAGATCCAAGAAAGGTTTAAAGAGGAATTTGGGTAGAAGCGAGGACACAATCTCACGCATTCTTCAAAAACCAAGGGAAATGGCATTTCTGAGAGAGATACAGGAATTCGGGGGAGAAATGTTTATCATAAATTGCTCGTAAAGAGAGAGACAACACATTAAAAATAACTTCTCAGTGAGTAATCATTTCACACAGGCTTCTCTAGAGTTTATGAGTGAAAGTGCAGAATTGTAAAGAGAAAATCAATTCCGAGACATTTGCTTTAGATTTCTGAAAACAAAGGAACCAGTAAAATACGCAAAATTGGAGCCAGGAAGTGAAAATCATCTAAACGTTAATCAAAGGTAATTTAAATAATTTCTTCCGTTGAGTTTGTGTTTGTCCCTGTCTCCTTGCATATTTTAAAGTTTGATCCTATTTTCTTGCAATATCGCGTCAAGCTGAGTAAATTATGAATTAATTTAAAGTGATCTGTAAGTATCTTTACAGAAAACATTGCCATTATTGTATTAATTTGACAATTTCATGACTATGATTTAGTATCTCATGGCTTCATTGAATTGTACACACAATTAACCATCAAAGGCATATGAGGCCATCATGGACACAGACTCACCCAAACTGGACAGTTGAAGACCGGAAAAAGACCAGGTGATTTTTTTTTTCTTCTAATCTTCAGCTGTCCAGTTTCTGTGAGTCTGTGCCCATGAAAGCCTCAGATTCCTGTTCTTGGTTGATAAGAGTGGAATCCGATGTGGTCTTCTGCTGTTGTACCTCAACCACCTCAAGGTTTGATGCTTTGTGCATGCTGAGCTGCTTTTCTGCTCAGCACGGTTGTAAAGAGTGATTATATGAGTTACCGTATCCTTCCTGGCAGCTCGAACCAATCTGCCCATTTTCCTCTGACCTCTCCTATCAACAAGCTGTTTCCACCCACAGAACTGTCGCTCACTCAATGCTTTTTGTTTTGTTTTTTTACCATTTTGTGTAAACTCTAGAGACTGTTGTGTGTGTGTGTGTGTGTGTGTGTGTGTGTGTGAAAATCCCAGGAGATCAGCAGTTTCTGAACTACTCAAACCAGCCCATCTGGCACCAACATCCATGCCACAGTCAAAGTCACAGAGATCTCCCTTTTTCTTCGTTCTGATGTTTGATGTGAACATTAACTGAAGCTCTTGACCTGTACAGTATACGCATGATTTATGCATTGTGCTGCTGCCACATGATTGGATATTAATGGATAACTGCGTAAACAAGCAAGTGTACAGGTGTTCCTATTAAAGAGGATGGTGGATGATGAGTGTATACAGTTGGGGTCCTAAGTTTACATACGGCTTGCCGAATCTGCAAAATGTTAATAATTTAAAAAAAAAAAAATAAGAGGTATCATTATCATTTTATTTAGTACTGCCCTGAATAAGCCTTTTCACATAGCGGATATCTGCATATAGTCCACAAGACACAATAACACCAATCATCCTGTTCAAAAGTGTACACCCCCCTGGCTCTTAATGTATCGTGTTGCCTTCTTGAGAATCAGTGAATGTTTTCACCTTTTGTAATAGTTGTGTACGAGTCCCTCAGTTGTCCTCAGTGTGAAAAGATGGATCTCAACATCATATAGGTGCCGTTGGAAAGGGGTTAAATATGCAGAAGATGCTGGAAAAGCAAAGAATGTGCAGGACCTGGATTTTTCTGAAGAACAGTGGGCAGTTTTAACTGCTCAGGAGAAACAAGGGCCTCATGCACAACTATCACAAAACATAAAAACAGTCGTTCATCATCCAGGTAACAACTCACAGTATTAAGAATCAAGTGTATGTAAACTTTTGAACTGGTTCTTTTGTGTAAATTCAGTTATAATTTTGTCTTGTGGAATATATGTAAATATCTGCTATGTGAAATAGCTTATTCAGGGCAGTACTAAATAAAAAACAAAATGCTATTTTTATGATCCCTCTTATTTTTAATTATTTACATTTTGCAGATTCTGCAAAGCGTATGTAAAATTATGACCCTAACTGTATATATATATATATATGTATGTATATATACATACAAACATTCATTGTATTAATCTCTTTTAATCTGTCTCTTGCTTTTACTCTGTTACACTGTATTACATGTGATAGCAAAGGTGAAAAAAAAGCTATTTCCTTGTCCAGTCCACATTTTCAGTCCCTGATTTTTTTTTTGTGTTTAAAATCTAGTGCTTATATTTAAAGGTGATGATCTCGATGCTATTAAATAAAAAACTCTGGCATAAAAAAATCAACTTAAGGAGCAACATAACCTGACTCTGAATACAAGTAACCTTCCCAGCGTAAATACTGACATAACTTTTGGCCTTAATTCGCCAACTCTGAACACATTGTGCTCTCACGGAGAGAAAAAAAAAAATCAACTTTGTGACTCTTCTCTGCACCCAGGAATCTCAAGAAACAAAAGTGATTACGGGTGCATGCTGATGTGATTAGATCTCTTAATTTTCTTTTCTGGAGGTGAAACCCAGCCACTCGCATCTCCCAAACCCCCACACCAGCAAATTGCCTGAGCTGGGAAACAGGGCCAGGCCATGGCTCCATACCCTGCCAAAAAGATCAGCAGATATGCAGTGTAGAGGAGCAGACAGCACAATAATGAGTTCTGGAGAGGAGCACACAACAGGAGCGAGGGTTAGAAACACCCCCACACTCAGATACACACACAATTATTGGGTTTGGCAAACCTGCAAGAGTCGAACTCATCTAAGTTTTATCCGAACTGCGGCTGAACTCGGAGGTCAGCCTCACTCCCGTCCAGCTCTTACACATATATTTGGGTGATTCCATGATTGCGGTGTCATTTCTGTCCCTCTAATATTACAAATATGTATATAAAGTAAAATTAAAAGACATTTTAAACAGAAGCAAAGTGTCCATCACAACAATTTATAGGCATATTTTAGATAAATAACATTATAAAAACCTATTAATGCCTGTCCCAGGAAACTATACACTTAACCATGAAAGCTAATCTTTAAAATATTTAATTTCATTTCATTTACTCAACGCTGTTACCTGAACACATTGACCCTTAGGAAATATTTGGAATATTCTACAAGTTCAACAGGAAATTATGTCTTATTTTTATTATTATTATTATTATTATTATTATTTACAATGGAACTTTGATATTGACTGATGAAAGTACAACCCTGTTAAACAAATTATAGATAGGACGTTCTCATTAGCATGGTTGCAAGTTAACCACAATATTTCCTAATTCTGTGCTAATAAACTCAATCCCGTTACTCATTTAAGAGCAAGATTTCTGCAAAGAAACCTTGTAAAAATTACATTTGCACATTTTTGAACATTTAGTTGCACCTTTTCTTAGATCATATGTAGAAAATTGTACTTTCCAGTGTAACTTTCAAGAGTTAAAAAGGCTAAACGGTGCTTCATTCATGGAGTCGGACATTTATGATATGCGAGCTAAGTCGCTCGTTGGTGTGAGAGGTGTTTAACATTAGCAAAGTGTGTTCTAACACATCCTTGTCTTTCTCTCATACCTGGACTTGTCATTCCACAACAAAGCAGGCGCTTATGCTATGCTAGAGGACAGCCTGGACCTCTTACAGGCTCCTTGACAAGCTTTTTATTGTCCGATAGCCAGCTCGGGACATGATACGGATGTAATATGAAGACAGGAAGTCAATAGGAGGATGAGGTGTGGACAGAGCTAACAGGCCAAATAAAAAAGCGCTCGTGTGGAACCATCGTCAAATAGCAGAGGAATCAGAGCATGCACTCATAAAGCAAATAAACTCAGGCTGGGATTAGACCGAGGAGTCTGGTTTGATCACGGCTGAGGGAGTGTTTGAATTAAGCTAGTCTGCAGAGATGCTAATAACCTGTCTGCCAGTCTGGTGGAGGAGAAAGAAAAAAAATGGGATAAGCTGAAAGATGAAATAAATAATAAATAAATAATAATAAAAAACACTACGTCTCTACCTAGGTTCGGGGTTTAAAGTCATACAAAAGGCTTAGTTCAGATTACACAGACTGAAGTGTGACTGAAAAAAAGCAAATCTGCATTTTGGCAATTGCCTATTTATTCTTTGCACTTTGCCTTGATTTAGTAAATGTGAAAATGTCATTTTAATGAGAATCTTCCTGTCAGCGTTTAAGCACTGCCATGAAATGGAATGCAAATGTGTTATTTCGCTACCACCGATAATTAAAATGGAATGAAAATATATTTATTTTATAGGGGGAAAAAATGCTGAAACTGAAGTGTGGAAAATAATTATAAATCCAGCATGTGATTTGTTATGGTGTTAATTTATTATTAGTTTTAAAAAAAACAAAAAAAAAAACAAAACTTGCTTTTCTAATTTTCACTGGTGAGTTTGTCATCTCATCCTAAGCACATCGTGGACTAAATTTAGACGCACATGCATTGTGTGATCTAAAGTTTGTCAAGAATGCAGGTTCTTTAAAGTTCTGCGTGCTTGGCGAGAGTCATGAGGTGTGCGCATCCTCAACAACGGCAGCTCTCTTCAACTCTATACTGAATCCTGTATTGAAATTCAGTTCCGCCTCATAGCACCTGTGGCTTTACAGAGACTGTATGATCGCGTTATACCAGAGCGCTGTTGAATTCTGGATTCTGATTGGTCAGAAGGTGTTGATTAATTTTCTGTAACAGCAGCTCTGAGGGTAAGACCCGTAAGGCAGTTATTCCACATATGGATTAAAAAAAAAAAAAAACAGCATCATCGATATTGAGAAGTTTTCTGTAAGGAGATGTTTATTTAACATTTATGGAAGGAGCCTCCAGTGTCAGTGCTTTTTAACAGTCAGAGGTTTTCCAACATCTTCAAGACAGAGGAGTTGACAGGCTTTGTTTATATATTTATTTATTTATTTTTTTGGTCTTATTAATATTAAAAAGGAATGACTGTTTATAACAGCTTTATAACAGCTTTATAACAAGCTCTAACTTGTTACTAAAAGTAACACATACGTGTATAAAATGTATGACGTATTGTTCTTTAATCAGTAAATATTGTAATCATTGACAAATTCGTGTAGTATAGAGGAATAAAACTGTTTAGGACATGCTGTTGTTGGAAAATAATCAGCTGGGTTTTACAGTAAAGCCACTTCACGTCAGGCCGCATTGCTGATTATTTATTTTATAAAGTCTGTATTGCATGCTCTTCCTGCATGTTTGTGCTATCAATTCTTCGCAGTCTTTCCTATCTGACGAGCAGACGTTATATTTCACCCCTGCTGAACTAAACAGATCGGCCGCGTTAGCGCCGATATGATATGACATACAGAATATTGAGACTTGCGCATGGATCATACAGCATTTCCAAGAGCACCTCTATATCCACAGAGTCCTTCTGAAAAATGTATGTTCATGTTTTTTTTTTTTTTCAAAAAAAAAAAAGAAAGATCTGTATGAAAGAAATGAACTGCAGACTTTTCCAGAAGTTGCACTGGTGTTTCATTTTCAGCTTGTGCGTGAAGGTCTCATGGCTAAATCCAAGGTGTTAGAGATTATTTGCTGCTGACTCGCGCCCCCCCAGGAGACGCAAACGGGACTCAGAAGTGATGCCTCATTAGTGAACAAATGTGAAAGATGAAAAGGAAAAGAAAGAATGAGAATGAGTAAAACGAGAGAGAGAATGATTAACTTCTTATTGAGTAACAAAAAAAAAAAAAACCTCTGCGTCATAAGACTAACATAAACCTGGCATAAGGGTGTCATAGAAGATGCGTTTCGTAAGGATGACATTAATAACGACCTATCCTCAAACAAAATGAAGTCAAGAGGCTATCACACTGGACCAACCTTTAGGCTCATATCTACTATCTACTCTCTGCTATCTGTTATTATATGTTATAAATCATGTATGAATGGTGCTGTTCTCAGAATATACTGTACATAATATTATGACAAGTGCTTTATGATAGACTTAGCAGTAATATATCATGATAGAACTTAAAAGCTTTTATTAAAATGATATATGGGTTACATGCAATGGTTAAAAGACACTCCTCATGAGAGCATATTGCATGTTTATGATGTGATTATGTCAGTCCTATGATATATACGTAACAAATAAAATGACGTGCATGAGGCATAAACACTGTAGGTTGATTTTTGTATTACAAAAAAGCCATATTTATAATAAACTATGAATACATTCATAGCATGTTATAATGCACTCATAAGGCATTATATACTATACATTGCTATAATAATTTCTAAAATTGCACTTAGGTACTTTATACTTACATTATATAGCTATTTGTATTATACAATATGTAACACATATTAGCACCAAAACATTTCATAGTGCATTATGAGACCTGTCTTTTTTTAATGACATCACAACAAAATGTTTTAATAAAAAATATTTCTGATTTCCTAAAGTAGGGATTCCAAAGTATATTATTATCTTAAAATCTCAATTTTGGTCGAAACCAGATTTTTCATCTTTTTTCCAGAATTTAGCCGGATCAACTTCTGACAATTTTTTTTTTTTTACAGACCTACACACAAACATTTTGTTTAAAATATGCCCCTATGTCACTTTACTTACAGCAGACATATACAACTTATAAGCTGTTCTAATAAGGCCTGTTAATAATCTACACTCAGTATATTATCCTCACAGTAACACCTTCTATGAAGGTCAAATCTATAATAAACTATGAACATATTCATATCATGTTATAATGCATTCATAAGGAATTGTTATATTTATTTATAAAAAAAAAGTATTACACTGTATTATTATTCATTATTGTGCATTATAAATTAACGTGATACATTACAAGTAGTGTTCATAACACATTACATCACCTGTGTGATATAATGAGACGATATAATGTCTGTATAATGGGTTATAAGCCTTATTTAAAATGTATTCTTTTAACAATTTATACATGCATTAAAAACGATGCTACATACCTGTAATGACATATCATAATTAATTATAACAATGTGTATAGTGCTTTATGAATGCATTATAACATGTCATTATACTGTACATATGGCCTTCATAGAAAGCGTTACCACACTCACTTTGGTATAAACTCTACCTATAATGTATTGTGTTAACAACGTATAAATCTAATATATTACTGGCTATAAATGTAATGCCTTCTGATAAATAATTATAACGGTGTGTATAATGCTTTATGAACGCATTATAAAATGTTATGAATGCATTCATTGGACATTCATAAGGCATTATACACATCATTATAATCATTTATGAAAAGTCATTACAGTTTGTACAATTACTTATAATGCATTTAGAAATTGTAAAAAGAATGCATTTTAAGTAACGCTTATAACACATTATATCTTAATTATGTCATATAATGTGTTATAACATGATATGAACATGTCTGTAGTTTACTGTAGATATGACCTTCATAGAAAGTGTTATTAACAGTGGATTAAAAATATGTTGTAATTTAACTAAGACAAACATCTAGTCATTGATATGTTGAGGTTTTCTGTAAGGAGGTGTTATATATATATATATTTGAAAATAGAAAAAAAAGAGGTTTGGTAATATTTGGACATATTATTGGTCATAATCAGGTGATCTGCGTGTATTAATGGCAGTGCTGAAGGGAAGGTCAATACCTTCCTGAGAAGAAAGATGTTCCAGCGCCGAGCTGCGAGCGATAATGGCTCGGTAATGAAGAGTAAACAGACAGCGCTAGGCTTCGCTGGCCAGGTCACAGCTTGCAGTACTCTGATAAACTGTCTCCACTTTGTTTTATTATTGTTTAAATATTGGCTGACTTCCACAAGAGGGCGGGGGGGGGGAGAAATTATAATCATTAATTACACTGGATTTGCCTGTCAGGCCCATGGTTATTTTGTTGCCGTTCTAATCGCCAGTCTTATTACTCCCAAAGAGAAATGTCACGCCGCCACTGACTGGTGACTTCATCAAACGACGGAGGCTGCAGCGTCGTGTCTTTCTGAAATTACACCGCTGCTCTTAATTGAGATGTTTTATACAGCGCTTGTATAAGATCGAGCACTGCGGTTCAGGAGAAAGAATAAAACGGCCTGATGTGTAGGGAATAAAACACTAGGAGGCGTGCTTATGGGAAAATAATCAACGATGGGTTCAAGTGGAGGGCTGTTACCTTGTCATCCGAAGTTGATTATTTTCCTTTAACAGCACATCCCCAAGTGTTTTATTCTTATCTTATCACCAAATAAACATTTGGTTAGCGCTTTCTATGAAGGTCATATTTAAATAAACTATGAACACATTCATATGATATTATAATGCATCCAAAAAGCATTGTTATGAATGTTATTAATAAAAGTGCACTGCGCTTTATAGCTATCGTTATTATGCATTAAGAATTATTAACATAATTCATTATAAATAGTGTTAATAACACATTATTAAGATTTTTAAGAAATGTTAATTATTAAGAAATCAAGCTCACCGTTTAAATGAGCAAGATTATCAGAATAGTATGTTATAATATGTTATAACCTGTTTGTAAATTTAGTGCTCTAAACATAATGCTAGAAGTGATTATATTCTTAGAAATAAAAGATTGCACAAATACAACTTATAAGTTATTATAAGTTATTATATTTAGGTTATAACACCACATGCCTGTCAATAATCTACACTCAAGGCCACATAATGCTCTGTATGAAGTGGAGCTGGATTTCTTTGGTACTGGTGATTATAATGTGCTATAAACATTGCTTATAATGCATTATAATTACTGCTATAAACTGGTGTTCTTTTGCAGAAATCATTTTAACAAGGAGTTAAATACCTTATGAATGCCTTATAAAATGATATGCATGTATTCATAGGTCATTATACATATGGCCTTCACGGAAAGTGTTACCATTTTTTTTTTATTAAACAATGGCATGTTGTACTTTTTATATTTACGGTTTTATATTTACCTTTAATCACTTATGTTATAGCAGCTATAAACGTTCATGCCCTTACCAGACAAAGGAAAACCTTAAAGTTACAGCTTTACCTCTGACAGTTACAAAGCGCTGACACTGGAGACTCCTTCCATAAATAAACATCCCCTTACAGAAAACTTCAACATGGCAATGATTAGATGTTTGTCTTCGTTAAATAACAACATATTTTTAATCCATAACACTTTCTATGAACGTCATATCTACAACTAACTACGGACCTGTTCATGTCATGTTATAACAAACTTAGGTACACTTTATATATCTTTATTATGCAATATAAATCGTTAACACGATGCATTACAAGAAGTGTTCATAACACGTTATATCACCAAGCCCCTCTTTGCACAGTGAATTATGACAAGATATAATGTGTTATAAGCGTTACTTGTAATGTATTCTTTTAATAATTTATAAATGCATTACAACTAATGCTACACACTGTAATGACTTTTCATAAATAATTATAATGATGTGTATAATGCCTTATGAATGCATTATAGCATGCTATGAATGTATCCATAGGTCATTATACATATGGCCTTCAAAGAAAGTGTTACCAGGATTTCTTATCATATCTTATAAACCTGTGATTTGCAGCTGCACTACTGCCATGTATCAGCACAATGGGACCAATCAGAATCCAACAACACTGTGCTATAAATGGTATATTAATTATTTAGATTATATACTATTAATATAATAAATGGGTGCACTGAATCACAGTACATATGGACACTCTCTGCTAAGGAACATTCATTAAACAACGGATGCTGCTTGGTGTACTGGGTAAGGACCAATCATCTCAAGTTTGGCTTGTTTAAACCTGATGCAATATTGTGCAAGATAAACTGGCTCTCAAGAAATCATATATCTTCCCTAAAGTATGCTTATTTAATATTATACATCCCGAGTAAATGTATGCTGAATATACAATAATATTGCAATCTGTTTCAGTATGCTGTAACACCCAGAAGCTTGAGTTAATATTTTTACCATAATTCTATAGTGAGGTGATTTGTGTGCTGTCAGCTTCGGCTGTCAACATCAGATACTCACTTTCCCAAGTTAATGGCCTCCACAGATGCGTGTCTGCAGTAAGGTAGCACTAATACACACGTCTCGGCTTACCTCCCCGGAGAAGGCCTGGCCGTTGAGGAGATGCTCCGAGCCCTGTCCGTCTTCGCTGCCAAAGTGTAACCTGATTTCCTCCAGTCGGTGACTGTATGTCATCGGTCCACCCGAGATGTTCACCAAGTGCTCCTTGTCCAGACGTAGCGAGACGTGGCGGCCGGTGTTGTACATGGTCCCTCCCACCTAGACATACACCAAGAGATACACAAAGAAACAAAGATTCATTGAATGCTTGGTGTTTCTGTACATGTGTCTGCTGTTGTCACCGGTCCAACATGGATACCCAAAAGATTTGCACTTCCCCAAAACTGTTCGTGTCTGAACCTCAGCCTTACTTCAGTTGATAATCTCACCTACATACTGCAGATCTGTACCTAAGAACTCCTGCTGTAATCATAAAGACTGTCCTGTGCCCATCCCAGGACTTGTACACAAAAGTAATCAGAGTTGGTGACTTAAGTTCAAATGTTACATCAGAATTCATCTTGGGAAAGTTCCTCGTATTCAGAGCCGGGCTGTGCACATGATTAAATTGATTTTCTCTTCTCCACATTCAGATTAAGCACATCACTTGTGTGTAGTTGACTCCTCTGAGGTTGCCAGATATTTCCCGATGAGTTGCCTTTGAGATTGAGTTTTTCAGTAGCATCTAAACCACCACCTTTAAACGCAAGCACTTGCCTTTAAGACAGAAAAAAAAAAAAAAAAACGTTTCTTTTTTCCTGTGCTGTCAAATTTAGTACAATGCAACATAAAAGCTAGAGGTAAATTGAAAATGAAATATAGACTAATATATGTATGTGAAGACTGCAAAAATGAAAAAAAAAAAAAAGATCTAATAGGAGTCTAGTATATTGCCAATATATATAAAATATATGCCAATATGACATATAAATAGTCCTAATTGCAATGATCATATTCATCAGCGTAAATGTAAATTTAGTTTCATTTAACAAAATGGCTTCCACATTAACTATTAACAATAGCATATAAAATAGCACTTGATCCAGCACATCCTATTATTTTGTACTGTATTTTTTTTTTATACTGTGCGCACAAATGAATGAAGCTACAAGATAGTAAATCAAGGTCATGAAATGGTAAGGTGTGTGTGGGATGTAGGCTTTTCCTTTGCTATTTTGAGTTGATGAATTAATAACCTAATGCCTAATAAAGATTTTGTTAATTCGATGTGCTCTCCTGTAAAGAAAATGTGCTCACGGTTTGAAGGATAAACTGAGCAGACACACTGTCACACTGACAGCTCACTTTAAGTTAATTCATAATTTTATCCATAAAAAATTCAGTAGTGGACAATTAAGGCAATGTCTCTGATTTAGATGCATCTCTTCTGATATTTTCAGTGCTTTTGTGGACTTATTTAATTAAATAGTGTCATATTTACATATTTAATATTGGATTTCTGTAAAGCTGCATCTTTAAAGTTGTACGCAAAAAAATAATTTCACCGATTCAAGGGTGAAGGAGAGACATATAAATTTCAATCCGGCCGTATTAATAACATCTCTTGCTTTGTATCTTTGTTACAGACCGAGCATGCTGGCGATTTCAATAGGCAAAGCTCGAGGCTGTAATTAAACCATTGTATTCCCTTATTGAGTGATATGACGATACTATATCATCAATGCAACACACTTCAATTGCAAGGACTATAGAGTGGAAGTGAAAGCAAAAGCAACTCAGAACCTCTTCAAAGCCTCAGACGGGCCGAACCAGTTTGGAATTGATTGACTGCGAGGCTTTAAAGTGAGAGCACAGCGTTACAAAGGCACCCAGATAACGATCTTTATCACTATAAGTGTTTATTTATATTCTGGAGTAGTTTCAAAGTGAGCCATTGATATTCCAAGCGTGACTCGAGAAAGGCTTCCGTAGCTTCTTATCTTGCCTTTTCTTTTTTTCTTCATTCTTTTCGCCCTTCCTTCTCCCTCCTCATCTCCTTCTCACTCTCATTCTTGCTCTCGCTCGCTCTCTCTCTCTCTCTTTTTTTTTTTTTACCACTCGCCTTCAAAATCATTTTCCCTCTTCAAATTCCCAGAGAAAGGGCCCTGCCCACACATTGTAAATATTTTATAGGACCCCTGAAAAATCAATGGGTTGAAAGGGGGGAGAGAGAGAGAAAGCAAGGAAGCAAGAGAGACAGAGAAAGAGGGAGAGAGAGAAGGAAAGAGAGAGACCTAACTTGAAGTGCCAAAGGCAAAAAAGAACAGAGCAATGTGCTGCAGCACTTAAAGGATTACTAGTGTGGAGAGGTACCTCGGGGTGTCAGACCTACCCAAGAAAAGGGCAAGATATTTTCGAAAGCCCAAAGTCGCCTTTTATTTTCAATGATTATTCACGAGCTACTGATGGCTCAAAGCCTCTCACTGTTTGGTTTCGGGCTTTGAGTTAAATATGGCAAGGAAGAAAAAAGTCAGTCAGCGTGCTAAATTACTATGATTTGTGCTGATGCCGAAAAAAGACATCATATTCGCCCACTACAAATTTTTTTTTTCAATAAGATGTAGGGAATAAAACACTTGTGGATGTGCTATTATAGGAAAATAATCAAGAACACGAAGCAGAGTTTCTGTTACCTCAAGTTTTATTAGTTTATTTTCCAATAACAGGACGTCCTGAAGTGTTTTATTCCTCTTATAACACAGTATTTTGCCAACAATGATCATTTTTAATGTATAAATGACCATCATGCTTTTTAGCCATTTATACTGTAGTTACATGTAATATTGTGGAAAAGAAGGAAGTTCTTGTTCTTGCTTACAATATAGCAATATTCAATATATAATTTTTCTCTCTCGAAGTTAATAATAATATATATATATATTTTAAAAATTATAGCTTTTTCACATTACCGAGAAACCATAAAGTGCAAGACTTTCCGATGATGGAAAACTTACTGTCACAAATTTTATACACAAAAAATAATGAAACAGAATAAAATGAGGTGTCGATTATGCACACTAATGTTGTCCATTGTTTCCCGTTTGAAATGTATATCTTCCCAATTACTACCCAAACTCCCTAAAATACATTTAAAAAAATAAGTTTCTACTTTTCATACTGCTGAATTCTTGATTCTGATTGCTTAGAAAGTGTTGATATTAATGCGCTCTCTAATACATTATTGTTTCTATAGTAACAACTTACACTGGGACTTGTATAAGTTGGATATGAGATACTGCACGTGACCTAAGGCTAATAACTAGATTTAAAAAAAAAAAGAAAAGCATATTATCATTTATGGAAGTCAGAAGCCCAGAGTCAGCGCTTTGTAACAGTCAGAGGTAAAGTAATAGCTTTACATTTTCAGACATGAGAAGGTCTTCAGGACAGAGCAGTTTACTCTTTGTGGATTTTCCGTAACATGACAAGCTGCGGTTTTTGTCTTATTAAAAAAAAAAAAAAGAGGGAGAAAACCAGAGTCTGGTGAGGGAGCCACTGTTTATATCTGCTAGATCGTAATTACTAACCGGAACTAACTTGTTTGCAAACATTCCACAATATTACATGCAACTATGAATAGATATGAAGTCAGTAATCATTGGTAAATTGCTGTGGTATCAGAGGAATAAAACACATCAGGATGTGCTGTTGTATGTAAATCATTTACTTCAGGGTGGAAACAGTAACTCGGCTTCACATCTGGATTCCTATAACAGAACACTGTCAGGGGTTTCAAGCCTTACAGGGAAGAAGGATTCTCCTGAGAGAAGCGTACACTTTCCAGAAAAGGCAGGAAAATAACACTATCTGCGTCTGTTCTATAAAAAGAAAAGAACCATTCACATTAAATAGCCTTGCTAGATTAGATTAGATTAGATTAGATTAGATTAGATTAGTACCAGACTCAAATGAGTGCCTCCACCCTCTCCTGCTCCTAGACCCTTCTGTATTACTCCTGTACCACTTTTTCATTATAGATTGGTCTTTTTTTTTTTTTTTTGGATATATTCACAGTAATTCGTCTGAGAGACTAAACCACACTCCACATAACGTTTACCTCTGACACTTCACTGCATTTCAGCAACAGAATGAAGGAACAAATTAAAATTATTCTACTTGACTGGAGAATCTTCAGTGCGCAGTAAACATGACGCAGACCTCCGCAGAACACCAACACAGGTGACTTATTTACGCTCTCGTTCTCCGGCAGTCGATATCTTATACACGCCGTGTGCATTGTGCCATCCGGTCCATAGCTCTCTCTCTCTCTCTCTCCAACTCTCTCCATCTCGCTAAATGCATCGAGCTTGTTTCATCTCGCAGCGTAATTTGTATTAATGTATTCGAAATCATGAGAGTAAATGCTTTGCTGCACTTTAATTTCTTAACTTGACAGTTTTATGTATAACATCCCACACTGCCCTGACAACAGCTGTAATTACAGCGGGGAGCCGGAGTGTTTACGACGTGCTCAGCGGTGGAGATGGAAACGCCGCCGTCTGTACTGGGGCTAGCAAAAACCTCACACTGTTAGCAGATCTCATCACGCATTTGTTAATTGATGCATTACGTGTAATGGGCAGAGATTATAAAATCCTACTGAAAACAGCTCCCAGACATGTGACATAATTGAGATCACGACGTTGCACGGCTTTAATCCTGTTCAGAGATAAAATATGATGTCTAATAGCTTTATGAGAATGAACAGGCGAAATCAGCCACAGACAATCCTCACTGGTAACATTATTTAAGAGCAGTGCTCATAAGGCTACACAAAACCCCCATAATCCTTCATAAACATTAATAAAGGCTTATCTCATCAAGCTTCAACTGCCATAAAGCCTGTTTTTTTTATTTTTTTATTTTGGCTGTCAAGTTAACATGATAAGTGCTAGATTTTTTTTTTTTTTTTGACATTAGAATGTCATAACAACTCAATTTCTACTTATGTAGCTAGTTACTTACAGTTGTTATGATGTGCCATAGCAAAGAAATGAAAAAAAAAAAAATATATATATATATAAATGAGCACTTTCAAAACTTCTCTACAGTGTCTCCTGGACATGAAGGGTGCTGGATAACAGTGCAACATAGTGAATGTTATAACACAGTCATTATAACACATTCATATAACAGTCATTACACTGTCATGACAAGGTTACGTATATTTTCAGTAACCCTTAAGTGAGTGATGAAATCCTATGATAATGCTATGAAGCTTCTAATAACTGTTATGTATTTTCCTTAAGCATAAATTAGAGAAAGTTTAGTTTCGGTGTGTAATGTTACATCATGACATTTTTTTCTCAATCCTAGCTAGTATCGGCTGACTAACCAGCCTAGCTTGCTCTGAAGATTAGATTTAAAATAAAGATCGGTAACTTTGGAGATGAGGATGTTGTTTGGCATTGGAGGGAGAAAATTAAGAGAATTTGAGCAACAGTTTTGTGCAACAGTTAAAGAGGGACATCACAACACATACTGGTGAATGTCCCAAAGATACACAACATTACAACATTGGTAATGAAATATTTCAACATGTCGTACATCTACTTATATTCACTCACTAGCACTTTGTTCTTCACGTTTGTCTCTTTCGCCCCCGCAACTTGCAGTCTGATTGGTCAGGAGGTAAAAAAGTGCTTGATGTCACTCGCATTTTCTTTTTTCTTTTTCTTTTTCTTTTTTAACATATGAATACAGATGATCTGTGATATTTTTAATGCTATGGGTATGTCTTTTTTGTGTTGGGGTGTACAAAAATGTTTTTTTTCCGTAAATGGAACATTTCAAGAAATAAAGTGTTTAAAGAAAAATAAAACAAAAAAAACAAAACAAAACAAAAAAAACCTTCTTTTTTTTTTTAGCTCTGGGAGCTCCACTGTGAACAAAAAACAGTGAAAGCTGCACTTTTTAAAAGCAGCCACTTCCCATGAGAATAAATGTGGATGTAAATCATGTACTGGCAGTTGAGGCGGAAAAAGGGCAGCCTAATGTGCAATAAGTTTGCCTGGAAATTGTTAAAAGACAAAAAAAAAAATCTGTCACTTCATTTGATGTCATGTCATCTTGACAATAAAACTGAAGGGAGCAATGAAGGGAGCAGACTTTATGACAGCTGACGCCTGGTGGAATAAGCCTTTATTAGTTTTTTACTTCCAGTCGTGAACCTGAGACCTGAGATAAGTTACTAATCAGAATGTGTTTCCTAACATGGATTAACACACCCAGCTCTAGTTAACATGTTTTTCCTAATTGCACTCACCAGCAAGTCAAAAACCAGTCATTTAGTGGGGGTAAATACATAAAGTATACTATATGGCCAAAGGTTTGTAGGCACCTGACCATCACATTCATATGTGCTTATTGAACATCCCATTCCAGATGTATTCCCTCTTTGCTGTTATAATAAGCTCCACTCTTCTGGGAAGGCTTTCCACTAGATTTTAGAGCGTGGCTGTGGGGAT
>CM075014.1:21412576-21457231 GCA_037576675.1 Pangasius sanitwongsei | reverse complement strand
GAGAACCTCAACATCTTCAGCTCTGCTACCTCTAGCTCTGACTCCTGTCTCTTCCTCAGTGCCACTGTCTCTAAACCGTACAGCATGGCCGCTCTCACCACCGTCTCGTACATAAAGATGTTACTTTTTCAGATAAATAGGTTGGTGCTTATAGATTCGATATCAACAAGAATAATTTTGCTTTTTTTAGATAAAAAGGATGGCGCTTACAGATTCAAAGTCAACCAAAATAAAATCTTATTTTGTTTATATAAAAAAGGATGGTGATTTTAAGTCTTGTATACACACAGCAAAAACCGTGGTGTTGAATTAAGATCTACAATGTCTGTATCAGTTTTTTGGCACACAAATGCACACCGCCAAACATGCCGTGTTCACATTTTGAGAGATAACGTAAAGAGAAATGAAATGCAATCCTAAAGCAGGAGAGAAACAGAAAAGAACGTATGATTGACAGCTGGAATAAACAGAAGAACTGCAGAAGACCGAACACTGTGTTAAGCAAGTTCTTTTTGTGCAAAGGAAATAGATGATCCGCTTTTCATTCTTGATGAATAAGGTTTATGAGTGTGGCCCGAGTGACTCGAGGTGTCTGCAGATCACAAATCAGGCATCTGCAAATGTGATTCAAAGCCATGGCTTTAGATAGCAGGAGTAGCGGAAATGCTTATATGCACGTGATTAGGAAGCGTGCGTTATAGTGAAAGCCTGTGCCGCATCTGCGTCGACTATTTGAGCAGCTTCTCGGCACCATCTGTTCCTCCCACACCCCTGCCGTGCTGAAGCTGAATCGGGCACCTGGATGCCACCTCGCCACAGGTAACAAATTAACACTTGAACACACCCTGGTCTTATTCACAGCCAGTCAGAACTAAAGGGAGGAGAGTAGGTGTCTGATTGAGCAGCGTGGAGCTGGTCGAGTGTCTCCGTGAGCTGCAGCGTGAAGCCGAGCTCTGCCTAAGTTGGTGAAACATCCTTATTAACATGCAGAGGCATGCTGGAAAACTGATGTCTCGCCACGTATCATGGTGAGACGTGGAAGCAAGAACACATTTCTTACGTGGTTTTACTGTTATATGGTTTTACTGTTATATTTTATAGGGGACAAATTGGGTTCCACATGGAAACACGTGCTAAAATGTCACCAGCTCTCTCCCTGATGCATGTTTCCATGTTGTATTTTAAAAGTGTCCCTAAACATTCAAATTATTAAACTATACAAATACGTAACGTCTAAGAATCCACTAGAACCTTTTCTACACCTTTACCCTCATTATAAATGTCAAAATCTATAAAGATACATGTATATTCAATTTGCAAAAGCCCTCCTTATCCTCCTGAGATCCCAATTAGCCTTATATCACTAACATTAGCTAACTAATGAAACCAGATAGCTATGGCATTTGTCACAGATCTATACCAGTAGTCTTGATTTTGTTTATAAGCTGACTAGCCAGCTAGCTGGAATAGCTCCTGCCAGTTACGAGACTAGCTAACATCTAACTAGCAGAATAGCTAGATTTTAGTAAAAATCATGCATTTTTACTACAGCTTGACACACACAGGATTTTCAAGCTTTGATTTGTATCATCATATTCATATATCTTGTAAAATCTAATTGTGGCATAAAACCATGGTTTTGTTCATGATGAATGTTAGCTAAGCTAGCTAGCAAGACAGTTAACAAGATGGTGGCCTACTTAATTGCTAGTAAACTAGCTCTCATTTGCCAAGTAGACACAAGTGGGATTTTATTGTCTAGATTTTTTATTTTGTTCATCGGTAAATGTTGTTATTATTATAAATAAATAACTATCGTTAGCTAAATAATCATGTTAGCTACCTATCTATACGAACTCCCTGCTAACTAGTGGGTTAGCTAAATGCTAGTGAATGTATTTGTATTTGTATGTATTTGTTTCATGGCAACAGGTCTGAGATCTCCGAACTATGATTTATATCGTCATACTCACACAGTACTCAATCCTGCCAAATTATAAAAGTATCGTAACAACCATGTTTTTTTTTTTTTCATGACTAATATTAGCTAGTAAAGTTAGCTAGCCAGACAGCTAGCATGAAATTAAATTAATACTAAACAAGCTCAGGTAACATGAAAAGAAGTGTTTTTTTTCCATCACACTACCCTGTCATTGATTATTTTCCTATAACTGTATGCCCCCCATGGGTTTTATTCTTACATATTAAAAATTGTAAATATTCTTGCATAAACAAAAAAAAAAAAAAAACATTTTCAATTTCTTCATAAGTAATGTTAACTTTTATAACTTTGCATTGAATGATGATTTTAAAAAAAGAAACAGTGTCTTTAACCTCTGTGATTTTTTATTATTATCTGTTTTCCATCCAGTTCCATATGAACTGCTGTAGTTGGCCTGGAGCTATTTTCAGAAGTGTGCAGTAAGTATCCTCAATAATGCAGAGTCAGAGAGTGTTGGCAATCTTGTGAGAATTAAACAAAAGCATAGAACAATCTCATATAAAATCCAGGCACTAGCAACACTTGGGTTTTAGGCACTTGTTCAAGAGCTGAGCAAAATATATATTGAACTGTGCCAAGAGTTTTGCTTTACTTTTCTCTAGACTGCTTATGAGTCAAATAGGACAGATTGACCTCTGTGAAGTCGATTTTTGTAGCTATAAGAATAAGGGAACCATTTTTTCCCCACTAAAGTAAAGGTAAAAGATATTTTAAACACAGGTAAAGTTTCCTTCACTACCAAAATAAATCATGTCATATTTTTTCCACCTTAATGTAATATAGCAACCAGCAAAATTCAAATGACAAACAAATAGATATGGTTTATGTTCTACCAACATAGCACACCTTGATTTGGCAATTTTATTCCACTCTTCCTTGCAAAAAAATGCTCCAGATCCACCACATTGTGAAGGGATCTCCTCTGCACATCCCAGGTCTCCACAGGTTTTCAATAGGATTTAGATCTGGCCTCTGATTGAGCCATTCCAATACATTGATTTGCTTCTTCTGAAGCCATTCCTTTGTTGACTTGGATTTGTGCTTTGGGTCGTTATTGTGCTGGAAGGTAGATTGGTATTTGAAGTTATCCATGATTCCCTCTATCTTGCTTAGATCCCCAGACCCAGCTGAAGAGAAGCAGCCCCCATAGCATGATGCTGCTGCCACCACCATGCTTCACTGTGGGTATGGTGTTCTTTGGGTGATAAGCCGTCATGTTTTTGCACCAAACATATCTTTTAGAATTATGTCCATAAAGTTCTACCTTTGTCTCATCAGACAATAAGACATTTAGCAGATCGTTTGACAAAATTTAGTCAGGCTTAGATGTTTTTTTCTTGTGAGAAAGGCCTTTCATCTCTCCACCCTGTCCCATAGCCCAGACATGTGAAGAATATGAGAGGTTGTTGTTGTCACATGCAGGGAGTGACCAGTACTTGCCACATATTCCAGCAGCTCCTTTAATGTTGCTGTTGGTCTCTTGGCAGCCTCCCTGATAAGATTTCATCTTGTCCTTTTATCAGTTTTGGAGGGAAGTCCTGTTCTTGTTAACATCACTGTGGCGCCCCATTTTCACCACTTGTTGACGATGGCCTTCACAGTGCTCCATGGTACATCTAGTGTTTTTGAAATTCTTTTGTACCCCTCTCCTGATCAGTACCTTTATATGATGAGATCCTGTACCTGCTTTGCAAGTCCTTTTTGTGAACAGCTGCTTTATCAGACTGATGAAACCAAAGAGATTTCAAGACAATCCTACAGAAACCTCTGATGTGTTTTTTTGGGGTTAATCACAGGCTGCTCCCATTAGGGGTCACCACAGCGGATCACTGGTCCACATATATTTGATTTGGCACAGTTTTTATGCCGGATACCCTTCCTGATTCAACCCTCCCCAATTTTATGGCCAGGAATCAAACCGCGGCTGCAGCAGTGAGAGCGCCATGGCCTTACCACTAGTCCTCCAGGGCCACTGGCAGTATGTAACATTAAACGTGGAAAACGAGCTGATGAAGGGTGTGTAGACTTTTTATATCCATTGTATGGGTATGTTCCAGATAAGCTAAAATAATAATAATAAAAAGAACTACACAATCTATAATACTACAGCCCACTATTACTACACTTTACATTAAATTATAATCATTAAAATACGTCAAAGTTCTTTCTGAATTAACGCATGAATCCATTTAACATCTCATGCTTGAATCTTTCTTTTTCACAGCGTGTCCATTATAGGTTATGAAAAATGTTTTTAATCCCACAATTTAAATCCCACACCATCCATTCAACCCTGTTACCTGACCACATTCATCCCTATGAAATGTTTCAGAATATTTCCACAATTCCACAAGTCACATGTTCAACAGAAGCTGCATCATCCAATTTTTCTTCAAAATCATGGGAAGAAGAAAAGTCTCTCATTCTTTTAGCTTTATTTTTAATAATATTCTGTCACATATTCCCTCCTCGCACCGAGTGCCCTGTGTGGAGGCACTCACCGCACATAGCAGCCCGCAGCGCTAAGATGCACTCTTCTGTGTTGTCATATGTTTGTTTTCCTTGCAACATGTGCTTTTATTTTGATTCCTTGTCTCCTTGTTATTTTGATTCCTTGTCTTATCTCCGCCCATGTCCGGTCATTGGTTGTATTCCTCATGTGTCTTTATTACTCACACCTGTTTCAGTTTGCCTTTAATTAGTTTGTGTATTTAAAGCCTCGTGTTTCTCTGTTCTACGTGAAGTATTGTTCAGTGTGTACCAGCCTGACTTTGCCGAGCTGTGTTTATTTTGTGTAGTGATATTCTAGTTCTGGACCCTGTTCCATCTCTTGGTTTGTATATTTTGTATATCCCTGATACCACGGTTTATAGATCGCCCGAAATCTGCCTATTTCCTGTTTTGAGTCTGGTTCACGTTTTGGATTTATCTACCTGCCTCTTTAATAAATGCTTCAACTGCGATTGCATCCATTTCCGCCTCCACTTACATGACAATTCCGATATTTACTGACAAGGTCACTTTGAAAGTAATAAAAAGAGCCTGTTACCCAAATTATACATTAAAGCAAATTATTCATTAAAAATACACTTTAAATAAGCCTTAGAATATCTTTAATGACCTCATGGTGTTAGCATGGGTACTAGTTAAGCACATATTGTGTTTTTGCTAATTCTATGCTAAAAAGCCCATTCCTTTTACTCATTTAAGAGCAAAACACAGCCAAAATGTCAGCAAAGAAACCTTGTAGAAATGAGATTGTTGCCTGAAATGGGTTAACTCATTTTATAAAAGTGTGAAAAGCATGTTTTTTTTTTTTTTTTTAGATTAAATGTTGAGAAATTATTTTTAAAAAATAACGTTTAAACTTATTTTATAAACTCAGGAGTCCAATGGAGTCAGCTGAGTGGACAAATCCAACAGGATGTAATGCCTTTAAGCAAAAAAGTAATGCCTTGTAACACCAAAAAGCCATCCTGCAGCGCGATTATTTACACATTTCCGACATCAAACGCTGTGGATATGAAACAGAGCAGAGACAGACACCATCTTTTCTACCATAGTGCCTCCAGCGAAGGTCATCCCTGGTATACAAACTTATTTCAAAGTGCTTCTGGAAGTTTCACGAAATGTAGCTGCACAAATCAAATCTGTTCCCAAGCACAGAAGCAAAGAAAAGTAAAAACAAACCCGTAATTTATCCGAGTTCGACAGTCCTTATCTGATTCACGGCCTGTTTTTTTTTGTTTTTTTTTTTCTCCGGCACTTTTAAGCAAGCAGACGTACTCAATTCTGGTGCTTTCTTGTGAAATCAATGTCTCTCTTGCTTGCATGACTCATGCATCCTGACGTCTTTACACTGAGACACACTTTCTGTATTGGGTTGAAAAGGCTCTTGCGGTGCATCGGTTTATTTTTCGAGCTGGAGTGTGTGAGAAGCGTGGGGCTTGGTCTGAATGAAAAATAACAAGATGACTCTGGATTTTACTGTGCCGAGAGACACAGTCAATGTCCTTTAGATCGATATTGATGTGCAGCTTTCATCAACGAAATTATCAGCAGTAAGTCCATGATTGAGAGAAAATAATGATGGCTTTAACTGGGTGAGTGATCGATACAGGAGAAGGTGTTGGTATAATTACTGGTGCTCAGCGTCAGAGAAGGGACATTATGTGTACATAAGACATCAGGATTGATATTTGGGTTCACTCAGGAAAAAAGGTATCTAAGCTTCTTAGATCAAAATAATCACAGAGATCATTACAGCATAAAACTGATTTAAGATTTTTTTTTTCCCAGAAAACATACTACATGAATCTCCTTCCCGGCCAGAGAACCAACCCCAGCCACTGCGGTTGCACACGACAGCTAAGCCCGGATAAAATTGAGGAGGGCATTCGGCGTAATAACTGCGCCAAATCAAGTATGCAGACCAATGAGCCGCTAACAGGAGCAGCCCAAAGAAGAACAACATACTACATAAATCTCCTCCAAAACACTCGGTGGAATCATGAGGCCATTACACTCAAGACCTTTATCCTGATTTCTATTGCTCAGATGGCTGATGAAGCAGGACGTGATATATATATATATATATATATATATAATATATTTATGGGCCTCATCAATATATCTGCTCCGGTTTCGCTCAAAAAAACATTGTCTATAGTTTTGGTCACTAAATTAGTTTTGTTGTATTTCATTTATTTCCTAAACCAGTCAGATTCTCTAACACACCTGAGGTCATGCCTGGAAACATGCAAAGAATGGATACATATGCACAAAGGACTTTTATACAGAATGTGACATGAGAAAAAGCAGCGCGAAATAACCAGACTAGCGAGAAAAATGAAACCAGAAATGACAAACGATGTAGAGCAGTATTTTTTTCAGCACTACATTATTTTAATACATATGATTTATTTAGACCACTGCACTCTTGAATTCTCAATTCTCACTGTTCAGAAGCTGTTGATTAATTAAAATCTTTGCTAATGTGCTTTCTACTAATACATTATTGTTTCTATAGCAACAGCTTTTACAACCGTACAACTTAGTGTACACGCCATATAATTTAAGACTTATAATAAATGGTTTGAAATACACATTGGGATTTTTAGCAACGAAAAACATTTCTGTGGGAAGGCATTCATAAATTAATTTAAATTTAAAATAATAATAATAAATAATAACAAAAACTCTTAATGTATGGAAGGAGTCTCCAGTGTCAGCACCGTAATAGTCCAAGGTAAATCTGTAAAGGTAAAGTTTTCTGTCAGAGGAATATATTCAGGACAGGGAGCGTTGCGTTTTCTAGTTTCTCAGTAAGAAGCGTATTAACTTCAAGAGAAAGTGAGAGAACGACTACTAACAGTCTGTTTAATTTAATAGGAGCGAATGTTTCACAGATGTTCCACAACATTGATTCTAACTATAAATGGATAAAACATATAACATTCTGTTCTTTGATAAATAAAAAAAAAAAAAATGGGCAAAGTGCTGTGGTGTAAGAGGAAAAACACTTTGGGGCATGCTGTTTTAGGAAAATAATCATCTTCCGGTGGAGACAGTAGCTGTCACTGATTATTTTCCTATAACAGCACACCCCAAGTGATGTATTCTTTCCTTGCCATGACCCTGACCAGAACAAAGCCCTGGAAGTTACTCTTAAAGCTATGGATGCTGTATATTAATAATAATATATGCATGAATGGGTTAATAACACCTCTGAGCGTACATAAGCATTAGTTGTACCTTGATTAACAGAAACATGTCTGTATAATACGTTTCCTCTCACAGTAAGACTGGTTATACGTGAATGATTAATAAGCGAAAACAAAAAGCAATGTGTATTTGGACTTTAAATGGAGCTTTAAACACAGCTCAGTAATCAGAATCAGTGTCTGAAACAGATCCAGGAGAAAAGTGCCTGACAAATTCAGATTCCTTCTCACATTTTCTATTTCCTAATTTACAGTTCTGAGTGAGTGAGAGACAGGAGCAGGGTTTCCTGTTGGTCTTAGCGAGAAACGATGGGTCTTAGTCTTCTAATAATATCCGAACTAGTCATGCTTCAGTGGCTAGTGTTTTGGCACTGTGTATGTGACGGAGTGTGTGTACGCTATACTGCTTAGTCATGGACTACAAAATGTTCAGCTGAGCGCTGGTGTGTATTGTCATCAGTAAAGCTATTAGTACTGGAGGGTACAGACAATAATTATATCAGGAAAGTACTTTATATTCAGAGACAGGTTAGTATATTCACAGTACATTGCTGAATGAATATTCCTAGTTGTAATTATCACATTAATCACTACAAAATTAGTTTAAAAATATGGCTTCCACCTTCATTACTCAGCAGCTTAAAAAATAGCACATGATCCAGCACATCCTAATAATTTGCACTGTACATCATGCTCTGACAGTTCACAACTTCACAACTTTATAATAAAATAACAATTTTATAACAAACAATTTAATAATAATTTGTAATAGGTGTGTGGGTTATTATTTATTCCATCATGCTATTTCAAATTGTTGAATTAATAAAATAATTAAATGCTCTCTTCTGTAAAGTAAGCATAATCCACGGTTTGAAGGATAAGCTGACCAAGCGCTCACTAACACTTATAGCTCTCTTTAAGTTAATAATTTTATTGTTTATAAATTCACTGTGTAAGATAAACTATGTCTACAATTGAGACAACTGTGCCTACTTTAAAGACCTCCATGAGCACAGAAAAAAAAATCACGTACTTTAAAGCAATAGTACTATTAATTAATTACTCGTGGTATATTTATATGTATTTACACTCAGTCCTGAATGGCATTCTGCAGTTTCTTTGAATGTGATTTTTTGTGTATCGGGACAAACACATTGGTTTGTGTATCTGGGACATGAGGAATCACTATGTTTTTTCAGTCACATTTTAAAAATGACAAAAGTGTTAAAAGATACATGCATGTACTATTAGGACAGAGAAAAGGATCAAGAGTAGCTCAAGAGTAAAAATCATCTTAAGGCTTTAATTTGTGATAAACGTTTGTGATAAAAATTCATCTATGATGAAATGTTTTCAGCAGCAGCCAGCTGTGAAAATGCTGAATTTTTTAAACATCGCAGTCTAGAAGAATATTTTAGCTAACCTCTTCTCGTTCCGAGCCTCAGTCTGAAGGCTGCTCCACTGCATGCTGTATGCACTTTGAGCTCAGGCTCTTTGTGAAATAAAACATCAGTGGCCTCCTTCGGGTATACGAGCATTGGGGGTAACGGGGCTTTGAACCGGTTACAGTCTTTTTCATTAGTCAAGAATCAATCCACCCCCAAACCAATTCCCCGGGAGTGTACTGAACCACAACAACGCTTAAGCAGCTGAGACGTGTTTAACGTGCAGGACTGAGGATAAAAAGCATTTAGCTGCTGCCTACAGCATCACATCGTGTTAAATCCAGGAAGAAGGTGTGCTAGATCTTCCTACATGTTTACAGTATGTAAAAAAAGAAAAAAAAAACTCTCTGACTGAATTTTCACAGCATATACTCTGGGAAACTTTGTTCATTTTGTAAGGCTAAATAATAATGAACAAAAATAAAATAAAATAAAATAATTTATTTAAACAATCTAGTATTTGGATACATTCAGATAAAAATCAGTAAACTAGAACTGCTAATTTTCCAAGTAACCCTTGAGGAACCCTGTGGGAGGTTAGGTTCTGTCTTTAGCAAGTGAAGAACCGCTTAACTATTCAAAGAACCTGTGGGAGGTTAGGTTCTGTCTTTAGGAAGTGAAAAAACCCTTAACTATCCAAAGAACCCTTGACAAACCTGTGGGAGGTTAGGTTCTGTCTTTAGGAAGTGAAGAACCCCTTAACTATTCAAAGAACCTGTAGGAGTGTAGGTTCTGTCTTTAGGAAGTGAAAAAAAAAACTTAACTATCCAAAGAACCCTTGACGAACCTGTGGGAGGTTAGGTTTTGTCTTTAGGAAGTGACGAACCCCTTAGCTTTTCAAAGAGACCCTGAGGAACCCTGTGGGAAGTTAAGTTCTGTCTTTAGGAAGTGAAGAACCCCTTGACTATCCAAAGAACCCTTGAGGAACCAGTGGGATTAGGTTCTGTCTTTAGGAATTGAAGAGCCCCTTGACTATCCAAAGAACCCTTGAGGAACCTGGTTTTCCAAGCGTATACTTTGTTGTAAGAGTGAAAGATTGTTGTATGGTTCCACATAGAATATTTACAGGTTCCCTCAAAGGGACAAAGCAAATTCAGCCAAAGTTGAGTATTTTCCAAGAAAAGCATGTCCTGAAGTGTTTTATTTCTTTTATCTCACAGTAATTTACCAATGATTACAATTTTTATTTATTAAAGAATAAAATGTCATACTGTTTATCCATTTATAGTTACAATTAATGCTGTGGAATGTCCATGAGGAATGTCCATGAACAAGTTAGTTCCTATTATCACTGCTACGTAACAGCTATAAACAGCTGTTTCCTCTTTCTTTTGTCTCTCTTGAAGTTAATCAGACAAAATAATAATAATAATAATAATAATAATAATAATAATAACACAACTGTCCTGAAAACTTTCCACTGGTGGAAAACTAACATTACAGCTTTACCTCTGACTGCTACAAAGCACTGACACTGGAGACTCCTTCCATAAATGTTAAATAACAGCACATTTTTAAAATCTGTTTAACTGTGTGTGTTATTACTATAGAAACAATAACTTATTAGACAGAGCGCATTAATATAAACCTCTGGTTTGCAGCTGCACTAGTGTCGGAGAAAATGAATCAACATCTTCTGGCCAATCAGAATCCAGAATTCCACAGCTCTCTTATAATCTGTTTAAAGACAGTGTACCATAAATGCTTTGTATTTATTCAGCGCTCTTTTTTCCCTCACAAAGTTGAAGTGTTTGAATATTCGACCGTGGATTTTTCTTCCTTACACACACACACACACACACACACACACACACACACACACACACAATGAGGAGCAGAAAGCAGGCTACAATGTGGCTATAGTTCCTTTCCAGAGGAGGTGAAAGATTAACTAGCTGCCTTACTTTTCCGTCTCTGTGTCATGTTCTTGGGAGATAGCGAGCTGCTGTTTCAGATGGATAAGCTACGCTTTATTCAATCTCAAATGCCACAGGCGGCATGAGCGTTTGAAAAGCTTGGCTAGGCGCACTCCATGGGAGAGCAGCAGGAGCCACAGAAAGAGTCTCGTTATTCCGAATTAAAGAAAGAAAAGATTCGCAGAGCAAACATGGGTATGCACTGGCTGCTTTAGTGTGCTTTTTGTTGCAAAAGAAAGAAAAAAAAATCCTAAAATCTTAAATCCATAAATGGTTTAGTGGCTTACTGAATATATATGTATATATCATATGTGTAGTTTGGGTGAGTGTGTGTAATAGCGACGGAACACAGCAGTATCCACATGTTGTTTGCACAAATTCCGATGTGCTAAACACACAGTGTTACACTTCTGAGGGAGCAGAAGGCCTCAGTGGCAGCTTGCACAGTGGCAGGGGGCCAAAATGAACATAAAGCCAGCTTTGGCTCGGGCCCGCTGATTTCTCCTCCACACACGCCTGAGTCAGTGCCAAGTGCAAGCCAGCTGTTCCTGTCCACTCACCGTCTCTCCCAGCTGTGCACATGCCGAGTCGGGTGTAAGAGGCAGGGACATCAGGATGCCTTCGGTTCTGCCTCTCAAACGCAACTCACCAGAGACGGCGAGCTGTCACGGGCTACATATGGAGAGCCTCTGAGTCAAGCGCTGTTTAAACTCTCATTACAGGGGACTGATTCACCAGAGAGCACAGAGTCGAACTGACACCAGGCTTCTTGCTTGTGATGTGATGTGGCGAAAGATAGACATCTAAAACCAGTGATGTCCACTGGACCGTATACTGTAGAGTGCAAAAGTTTGCACACCTTCACTTTGATAAATGGGTGTGAATCTCCAGTGAAACGAATCGAGTCACGATTCATTGGTGATTTGAAAGCAATCTTTGTAAATCGATTCCAAGCACTAAGCAGCGAATCACCTCAGAGATTCATGCTTCGTTAAGAAATATTGGTAGCACGTTACATTAAAACATTACTTACTCTATTAATTAACATGGATAAGTGATAAACATCAGCATAAATAAATAAATAAGTGCTGCTAACAACATAACAAATTAAGTTAACATGTAAAGTTAAAATATGATCTAAATCCAACTGTACTGACAGTTTATTCACTTAAATTAGCAAAGATATAACACCATGTTCCTAAATGTGTATAATGTACTGAATTCTGGGCTCCAGGTGTAAATACTGGAACTTGGTTTTCAGACTCAGTTATGAATTTCGCTAATGTTGTACGTTTTAGTCACCATAAGCCACCCACCAGCCTGCTCTTTCCTATCATATGACCGCTACCAGCCAGAGAGGGTGAAGGCTAACACGTGCTTCCTCCAAGACACGTGAAGGCAGCCAACCACATTTTTTCCAAACTGCTACTCATGCTACCTCACGGGGTTGGCATAACGCACTCAGAGGAAAGCGCTATCCGCCCTCTTCCTCATACATGAGCTTACAGCTGGCTACAATTGGCCAGTGTCTCTGTGAGTGCTCTTTTGGACTCCTGGACTCACGGATGGCCTTTTATTATCATAACTAATAAAAAAGGTGCAAAGTTCTATATGTAAGAAGCAACTGAAATTATTTTTTTATTGTCTAGTATACATGATATACAGTAAATGTGGGTTTTTCTATTGTACATTCTTCTAAACACTTTCTCAGGTCTGGACACTCTATCAGTTATTTTTCTTCCACCTTTTGGCCATGTTTTTTTTTTTTTTTAAATTATCATTTCCATAAGCTCTTGAATTTCTTATTACTCTCTGGTGTGAGCCTGTTTTAGATGTGCCTTATGCAAGACTTATAACAGACATACACATTAGCTTTTTGAGTTACTGGACAGCTAGTGAGAATGCCGAAGGGGATGCAAACGTTTGAGCATGCTTAGATGCCATTGCTGTAATGTTGTAATCAGAAAACATGAATAATTAAGTATGGTAGATCAACTGTAAAACAGAGGGTATGGGCTTTCTAGGCAGAAATGGAGGCAGGGGTAGGGGGTGTAAACATTTGCACTTGACTGTACACCTTTCAAAGATGTTTGAAAAATCCTTCATGTTGAAAGCAGCTTAAAGGTGCATAAATGACCTTATGTGCTTAAAGGTGTTTGAAACGCTACTTAAAAGGTGCATTACGGATCCCACCAGCTGACTCTTTAGAATTTCTCAAAGGAGGAAGAAAAAAAGCAACACTGGGCAGGATTACGGATTAGCCTTCGAGTCGGGATTAAAGTCCAGGCTGATTAAAGTATTCTTTTCTGACATTATACCCATGAGCAAAAAAAAAAGCTGAGTGCATTTAATCCATATACACAATCCTAAACACACGGTGGTGAAGTTATTATGTGTAAAATGTGTCCTGTGTGTGTTTGTGTGGGTATTTATGTGTGTGTGTGTGTGTGTGTGTGTGTGAGAGAATCTGGTGTAGATGGAAAATGGCTGTAAAAATGTCATATAGCTTTCAGCTTTCCAATTTTACAGTTAGTGGTGAGTGACAGTGCTTCCTGTAGTCTCAGACTTCTAACAATATCAGGAGCAGCAGTGCTTCAGTGGCTACTAGTAATCTACCACTGAGAGAACATGTGCGTGTGTGTGTGTGTGTGTGTGTGTGTATGAGCTATATGCTCTGAAAAATCCCAGTGATGCATATAAAGGGTTCAGCTACATGAAGTGAAAACATACGAAATACTCAAAACTATTTGTCCACGAGCTCTTTGCGCTGAACTTTGTTCAAAGTATTGTGTTCTTTACTTTCATATTCTTAAAATTCTCTTTTTTTTTTTTTTATAAATGCAGTGGCATTTTATCATTAATAACTCTTAAAAATTAAATTTTACCTTTGGAAATCTTTCAACATTAACCTGCATTTACTGTGAGTAAATATAACAGTGTTGGGTTTTATTTATTTATTTATTTATTTATTTATTATTATATAGTACTATTATATTATTATTACTCTATTATTATATATTATTACTGGTATTACCTTATTATATATATATTTTTGTATTATTATTTTCTATTTTTTTAGCATACGATGTCATTAAGGACTCTCTAATGATTTATTTAAATGAAATTAATTATTAATTATTAACAATTTCATAATTGTATGTTCAAAGTGACTTTGTCAGTCGATATCACAATATTATCAAAAAAAAAGAAGAAGAAGAATGAGAGACTTAAATCTAAATTTATCCTGCCTTAGTTTAAATCTAAATTTATCCTGACTTAGCCTAAATCTAAACTTATCCTGCCTTAGTTTAAATCTAAACTTTTCCTGATTTAGCTTAAATCTAAATTTATCCTGACTTAGCCTAAATCTAAACTTATCCTGACTTAGCTTAAATTCTGAAAATTCAGAAAGAAGAATTTTTGTTGCTCAGAGCCATGGACATAGACTTAAACATTAAAGGTATAATAGTCAGCTTATTAAGTTTAGCTTTATAATTTTAGTTCATTGAGTTGCTGAGAAACACTGTTGGAAAACTGACTTCCGGTCCAAAATGCTTGTTTGTGTTTGGATACGTCTACTGTCAGTCATTCTATAGACTCTCTACTCTACTCTACGGGCCGCCGTGGATCCTGGGGGCGGAGCCTTGTGAACATGGGCGGGAATCATTCAAATGTCGAACCTACCTACATGTTAAAAAAGACTAATCTTTCCTAATGCATCTTTAAATAAAATGACCACCAATTCCTTCAGGAGCCCAAACGTCAGACCTGAAGTGTGTTTTCATCATGGCATCACTGTCAGCGCAGGTCGAGTCGGTGTGTGTGTGTGTGTGTGTTTGTGTTGGTGACATTGACAGTCAGTAGGAGTTAAATCTGAAGTAGGACAGGGTAATGAGGAGGAGTCGCCGAACATCACATCACCATATTCATGCCATGGGACTTTCCAGTCTGCGCTTCTCTCGAGGCTAGTGCAAGAGATGTGTGATTTGGCACCGAGGCTTTTCCTTCTAATTAGATATCCTGTGATTTTAGCACCTCTATTCTTCCTCTTATCTCGCTGCCATGTTTTATTCTATAACATATTATCCAGACGGTTTAAACAGAGCTCTCCAAAAAGGCACGAAGGGACAGAACATGATGTCAGATTACGGGAGTAAATTGAATATTTAATAGGGATGATTTCAATTTTACACACGTTATTCCGCAGACATCAACGTTGCGAGACAAACTGATTTGTCGTGTAAATTATTTTCCGCTGCTAGTATTGGACTTTTCGATGAGAAGTGGAGAACACCTCAGCTTTTTCGTTTGTTGCTTGCTTTTCTGAAAATTGCCTCACTGTTGCAGCTCAGTGTATTTCCTGCTCTACTCAGTAATACCAGAGCATAATCTTTCGAACAAGGAGTTTAATGTTTATCACTTTATACGTTCAAATTATTACACTGGCTTGTGCAAGGATCCTTAAGCGATGAGACAATCCGGCTGCAGTCTAGACGCTACGTCTATATCAGAACGCTGAATTTCATCACATCTTTTTTTTCTCAGATCATGAAACAGCATGATGCATTTTAAAATACCAGCGCAGTCAGAAGGTTGCGAGGTCAAATCGCCACCGCAGATATGCCACTGTTGGACCTTCAGATACGGTGTTTAAGCTTCAGGTAGATTCGCTACTATGTTAAGCTTCTTTAAACCCACGAGTTAAATGCATACCAGTCTATTAACATAGTCTATGTATAAAACAAATGTTACATTTTCTACAAGAAAAAAAAAACAAACAAAAAGGTTGCTACAGCTATTCTTCTATTACAGCTATATTTACTGTGAATTGTTGGGTATAAATTAACCAGTGTCTACAATTTTTTGGACAATGTTCAGACATTTTGTCATAAATAAATCCTTTTAATCATTTCCCACCTGCAGCTGTTATATAAATAGAAATTCTTTTCAGTCTGCATTGCTTTCCACTGATAATAGCATTAATATGCTTCTGTTTTGCATTCTTTTCTGATTTAGCACTTACTTTTTTTTTATGACTAATTAGATTATCAGCATGAAATGTAGGGATCTTAGAAATATTTATATGAATTTCAGAATTTCTTAATGACAGCGTGCCCTAAATCTGCCACAAATTCGTGTAAAACCTGATAATCTGTGTTAGCGCAAACCCACCAGAGTGAAGTCTGAATACGAGCTTCAGTAAGAATATAAGAATAAGAATAAAAGAATAATCTGGGCTTTTCTGCAAAGGAGCTAATATCACAAGTCAGTATCATAAATACGCTTACATTTAAATTGTGATCTAAAAATAGTGCAGAATCATCAATATTGAATATTTAAGATATTGAACATTTTATTTCTTTGGTTTAAATGTTTCAAAATGTAAAAAATGTCCAGTTTTGAATGAAAATTGCCAGTGTGGTCTCAGATATTTGGACTGCACTGTAGGTGTGGTGGAAAATCTGTCGAATAACCAAAAAGACAAAAAAATAAAAAATAATAATCGGGTTTTAAATGTGCTACAATGAGTTTTTATCTGAACTTTAAGAAACCAAAAGCTATATATTTCACCCCAAAAATGTGGAAATGTCTTTACTTTTTAATCTTGCCTTGGCTTTCTTCAAGCCATGTCACATTGTTCATTTAAAAGTCGCTGTGTATCATTGAGTTTCATCGTTTCAAACTTTACAATGCAGTTTAACAAATGTTTCCCCAATAACAAATATAAAAAAAAAAGATTCATTCATTCATTCATTCACCATTCATCAATTCGTTAGTGAGCACTTTATCCTGGTCTGGGTCACGTGGATCTGGAGTCTATCTCAGGAACACTGGGAGTGATGGGACACCAGTGCATGATAGGAAACATGCACATGGGGCCAATTTAGAGTCGAGAATCCAATGGTATGCTTTTGGGAGGTGGAAGGAAACCAGAGAACCCTGAGGAAACCCACACAGGGGGGACCATGAGGAAATGTGACTTAGGATCAGGATCGAAGCGAGGATCCTGGAGCTGTGAGACTGCAACAATACCATGGCGATTGGAACAGGAAAATTGTGTCATTGCAGTGGATTGATTATTCACATCACAATAACACTTATTGCTATCTCTACATCTCCGAAAATTATAACTATGCATTCAGAGATAATTACTGTTTTCTCTCTCTTGAACATAAAACAAAATTACATTCTGCGTGTTTTCCACTGCCGTTATCTTAATGACTAGTCTGCCTCATAATTGAATGAATTGTTGAAAAACCACGTGCACGTCAGTGGTCTAATTTTTGGGTAAAAACACCCAAATGAGACGAGAGACATTTATATTGCATTGCCTTTGTTTCAGCTCAGTGGAAAGGAGTGACGCTAATCCAACAGTTCTCTTTGATTTCTTTTCAATGCCAATAACAATTCAGGCGTTTATTCATGTCGCTGTTCTGATTGCGAGGCTGTGGAGCATTCTGGGAACGCGAGCTGGGATTACAGGCAACAGAGAAAGCTATTTTCAAGCAGGCAGGAAACATAACAACGTGGCGTGACACAGGCCATGACGGGAGCGTGCTAAAAACATCGTATGCAATAGTGCGTGACCAAATTTAAGGGCGTAAGCGAGTGCTTAATGAGCACAGGAGAGGCAGACACACTCCAAAGCACCGTGGGAGAGCGGTTTGCTGATTAGAGCAGGAGGAATGCTGGAGCTCATATACAGCTCTGACCTTCGAGCTCGCTACTGGATAACAAATACAGCATTATGGTCAGACGCTACAGGCATAAATGACCATTTTGGTAAATCATTTCTCATATACACTGCATCTACTACATGTTTACTTTCAAACTGTAATAATAAAGTAATCGACAGAAAAAAAAAAAAGTCTACTCAAGACCACCATATGATCTGTAACTTAGCAGTTTTAAGCCCCACCCACTCCACTAAAACGTCAAGGTCATAGGATATACATACCTGAGAAGCTTGTTTCCTGATATATATATATATATATATATATATATGTAAATTTATGTGTCATTATGAAATACACGGCAACTTCCTTTATAAACATTAGAAACCACATGTACTAGAGTAGAAATACATGAAATCCCATTTTCATTTTTATAACCATTTGTTCCTCAAAATCTGATTTTTACTTTGTTCAGAACCAGAACGCTCAGTTTCTAGATGACCTGCATTTTCATTTCTCTGCCTAATCACACACTTATTACAGAGGAATTTCCTACAGTGTTGATTATTGTTGGATTTAAACTGAAAAATAGCTTAAGAACCATGTTATAACAATACATTGCAAAAAAAATGACATCTTAGCAAGTGGAAATATCTTGAATATAGTCGAAAGTATCTAATATTTCTTAACATAAGATTACAATTAACCAAATATAAGATTATTAAACCTATCTCTAGACATGTTTACTAATTCCAAGCTTTATTATTTTCTTATTTTATTGGCAGACCATTAGAAAGACCATCTTACTAGAAGTAAATGCTTAAAATGTGCCAATAAACCTAGAAAAAATTTAAAGCCTGAAATGAGTAAAAATGGCTAGAAATTGGTTTAATATTCTTCTATTTGTTTTGCTGTAATCTTATAATAGGAAGTGCTAGATACATTTGATTATATTTAAGATATTTGCGCTTGCTAAGACGTCATTTTTTTGCATACATGCTATTTTCTCATTAATAAATACATGATTTTCCAACAAACTTTTCTGTAAAATCTTGCTTTCCTCGCAGTGAAATAAATATTTAACTCTAAACACATCCAAAGACTCGATTTATTGTTTTAAAACAGTATTGAAATGTGTGCATGTTTGATTAGAAGAAGCCTCATTTCTATGAATAAATGCAATTCAAAGACTGAGTGATTTCTATGATTTAAAAAATGATCTATCTGTAGAGTCTTGCTTTACGTTCACTGGGGGGAAAAAAAAAAATCTCTCTGGGACGGACAGTTAAAAAGCTTTTCATTGCTATAGAAAAACAAACGGGTCATAAAACACCGTATTAAAATTGATTTCAGTTCAGCTCAGTCAAAGGTCATTCCTAAAGTGGTTTCTGAGTAACGATTGGTCTGTATAGCAACAGTTCATTCACAGGGACTTGTCTGGGTTAATCATACGTGTTGTTAAACAAAGAAAAAAAAATTACGATCATTGATATGCTGACGTTTTCAGTTGGAAGAAGATTACGTAGTAATATATGGAAGGAGTCTCCAGTGTCAGCGCTTTGTAGTAAGGGTTCAGGACAGAGGAGTTTACTTAGCTTTGGGGTTTCTCGGCAACATGACTAAATTCAAGACAGAGAAAAAAAACAGAAGCTGATGAAGGCATGACCACTGACAGCTGACATAACGTACGTAAGAACAGGAACTAACTTCTCTTGGATGTTCCATAACTTTAAATGTAACTATAAATGGTTAAATAGTGCGATGTGTTGTTCATTAATAAATGACAAGTTGCAAATTTCTGCGGTATAAAAAGGAATAAAACACTTTGCACCATACTGCACACCATCTCACACCACCCTGCCGTGGATCTTTCTCCTTTAACAGCACGGCCTTTGTGTTTTATACTTATCTGAAAGTAATCTTATCATAAATTACACTTATCTTATATACTTATATACAGTGTATTGCGTTTATCCTCTGCATTTTGCTTACATTTTTAAAATTGCAGTTCTCACCGTTTTCTTATAGATTTAAATTCTTATAACAGCATCCTACCAGCACAACAGAAAGCTAGAACTTTTGTTTGTTGCGAGTAAATGTGTATCTGTGTTTTAGATTTTGGAATGAGTACCTCATTCTCATTTCTGTATTTGGATATAAATATAACTTTAAAAGTATGGATTTTGTATTTGATTCATATACCTGTATTGTATAACGAATTAAACTTTTTTGCAGGATTATCAGCCATCAAACTGCAGACGGATGTCGAAAAACGAGCCTTTTCCAGCTGGTAAATTATTGCAGTAGCTTTAGGGGATCGAGTTTAATTACTTATGTGCACTTTCTTTACTTTTTCCTTAACAACCGTTCGCCTAAGATCATTAAGATGCACAATGGCAAAAAAAATAATGACCCCCGTTCCCACGTTGTACAAAACACAATTATTTCCAGAGCTCACTTAGATCTATGCACACACATTTCTTCTCCTTTGAATGGCTAAAATACAGTATTGAAATATATGTTGTAATTAAAAATAAATATATATTGAAATTCCTGCTATGTGTTGAAGAATTTTTGATGCTATTTTGTTGCATCTATTTCCTTTATTCACGTGTGGTCGTGTGCCGCTCTGATGTCACAGGGGGACGCACTTTTACAGTGGGAGAAATATTTCAACAAATCACAAACTTAAGGAATAACAGTTATGGTTTCACACTCAGGTTAGCTCCTGACTAAGAGCAGGAGCATCTTTTCTTAGGCACTCAAAGTCCCAGGATGCAGTGCAGCTATACCGCAGCTAGTTAGCGATCGCGATGGTGTTGATGGCGGTGTTAGCGTGAAAGTTGTAGCTGACGAGAGAGAGACAGCTGCACAGACTAAAGGACTAAAGCGCCGCTGCATCGCTCTCTTTAGGTAGAAATGACGCGAGGGCCAAATCCCATTGCACTACTATCAGCCTAATGGCATTGTGGGTAATGTAGGAAACTAAGCCAACATGTCAATGAAAGATATTTAAACTAAAAAAATAAATAAAAAAACCTCAGAATTTCATTTTAGGTTAATTATAAAGATTTATATGTAAGTTGTTTATGGTGAATTTTTCCTTAAAAAGTCTAACATTTAACATTTGAGTCACATTGTTCGCTTTCCTGCTTCATTCTGCTGCATATATATATATATATATATATATATATATATAATTTTAAAAGAGAGACATTTCACATAATTATTGTTTAGAAACCATCGTTACAGCAATTATACGGCCTCTTGATCTCGCCGTGCTCATTAGATCCACTTCTGTAGCTTCTTTACAAGATGACATGGACATTCCACACAGCAGCTCAGCGCAAACGCAACCGAACAAACCACAGCGAATGTGCAAAAGAGAAATAAATTGATGTATCAAATGGGATTTTTCATATCTTTACTCTTAAACAAATTACTCCATTTTGAAAAAAATAAATAAATAAAACAAAACAAAAATGATTGTTAAATACAATAAAATAAGCCATTTGCAAAATAACTGCTGGTTTTATTATTATTAATTCTTTAGCCAAGTAATTTTACATTAAAAAAAAAAAAAAAACACAAGTTGTTATTTAGTGTACCATAAAGAAGCAAGAAGAAGCTGGTGGAAGGCTGCGCTTCCAGACTGCTCATGCACAAGCTTTTTTTTCATTTCAGCTCCTGCCTTCAGGACTTCTATTAAATCTCGGCGAGAGCAAACAAACTAACCAGATTTCCAGAATTTAATCCGATCCGAAAGCCAAACTCCATCTCGATAACGTTTGAAAGACTGGCCCCTGAGAGCCATAACCTACACAGGAAGGAAATCTAAACACAACTGAGCCACTTCTAAATCCTGCACATCGCTACATCTGACTCTAAGTCAGCGTGGAAAGCTTGAGCAAGCCCTGTAGGAGGATTTTATTTAAAAAAAAACCTGTCAATATCTTAACTGTGTCAGTAAACAGAATTTATATTTAGTCAGACGCAGAAACAAGAGAAAGAAAGTGCATACGTAGAGGCAGACATTTCTCAAATTTTGGTTACTATGATAAAAAAAAAAATGGTTGCCTGGAAACACCATTAAAAAAAAAAAAAGTGTCATGTGTTCCATTATACACTCCAGCAAAATACGCTGCCTGGCCAAAAAAAACAGTCGCTGTTTAGATTTTAATAGGCAAATACGGCTTTCTACGTGGTTAGTAAAGAGCTAAAAAGCTACACACTTCATCTTTTAAGATGAAAAGAACTGTTGCCAAACATATAACATGCTAGAAACATTATAATCACTCTAATAACGATCCGTTCATAGACTCTTATGTATTTGCCTATTAAAATCTAAACAACGACTGTTTTTTTTTGTAATTAGCATAAAATTGTGAGGTAAGAAGGTGACGGGAAGTCTATATATGGACCCAAAGCCACACCCTTCAAAGCTTTATAGCTAGAAGGGTGAGCTGGCATTGATTCATTTTCTATAACAGCAGCTCTGACAATAGTGCAGCTGCAAATCGCAGATGTTTATTTAACAGCTGCGGAAGGAGTCTCCAGTGTCAGCACTTTGTAAAAGTCAGAGGTAAAGCTGTAACTTTAAGTTTTACGAAATGTTCAGGAAAGACGATGTTTACGCTCTTTGCGGGTTCTTTCTTTCTTTCTTTCTTTCTTTTTTATTAATTTCAAGAGAGAGAAAAAAAGAGAGGCTGGTGATGGAACGACTGCTTATAGCTGCTAGAACATAAATAATAACAGGATATAACATGTCTCACAGACGTTCCACTACACTGAATGTAACAACAAATGGATAAGAGTACAATTCTTCAATAAATTAAAAATGATTTAGGGATTAAAAAGGATCGCTGTGGTGTGAGACACTTCCAGATGTGCTGTTATAGAAAATAATCGATGTAGATAATCAACTGTACTGCCCTAAGTGTTTAATTCCAAAACAAAGTTGTATGTTTTGAATCATTATAACTTATTATACTAGAAGTTAGGGGTGTGACTTAGTGCATTTCAATATTAAGGTACAAAAATTATCATGCATTATATAACAGTTTGATTGGTCGAGCGGCATTCCAAGAGTAACTATATATAGTTGACACAGTGTGTCATTGTGTGTGTCACTCCGCTCATCTGTGTTTGCTATGTAAAATTCCACTTCCTAGTTTTGAAACTGTTAGTACAGTAAAGTTAGCGGCATCATCTCGGACAACCGATGACAAACGACACTTTTCAGGAATATAGCTTAAAATATGAAAGCTCATCAAATGAAGATGAAAAGGATGAAGGGAAGCCAAGTTTCCAGTAGCAGAGCAAAAACAAACAGAACATTTGGCCATGTTGTGTCTGACGTGACGTTTACTCGATATTAATTTCTTGCTTATAGAACTGTTGTATAAAAGCCCTTGCAATCGTGTGGTTATGCTGAATATCAGCACGACTGTGATTAGCTAAAGCAGTCAGCCGGCGGCTTTGTGTCTACGCCAAAGCACAGCCGTGCCGATGTTCAGTATAATCGTCCTCTTGCTCGTGCGATATTGCTGATGTATAACTACTTATGAGATACAGTCTTATGTCAGGCAAAAGTGATTGTGCTAAATAAATGAGATCAGTCTGATCTGATCAGACCAATCAGTCTGAATGAAAAAAAAAAAAAAGAGTCTCCTAATAGATTAAGGAGGCTTTAAAAAAGCCAAAGGAGCCAGCTTTCTGCAAATATTTAGCAGAGTTTTGGCTTACCCCAGTGAAGAAAATAGCAAAAATGTGGTGCGACTCCTGGTTTAACACGCATCTCTAACACACCTCAATGAAAACCAATGGACTTCCATTAGCATTCCATTTATTTCCTGATCAATCCCTTTCACAAACCTCAGCCATTTCTCTGAGGCTGTTCTGGAAGGTTCCACCTGCATCTCCCGGCTGTTCTGGGCTAATAGTTTTAAAAGCCCTATAACAGCTGAAGGAAAATCTGTTTTCTGCTCTTTGGCTTCGGCTGGGCTGCAGCGGTCATTCCCACCACATCCAAACTCTCTCTCTCTCTCTCTCTCTCTCTCTCTCTCTCTCTCTCTCTGCTGTGTTTAGCTTGCAGGTGTTTCTGCAGATTCGATGTTGTGTGTTCTTTCGTCGTAGAGAACTGCTTATCCCCCCGGGCGGGGTTTGTTTTCTACAATCGCTCGCCTTGTTGTTCGGCGTTATTAGAACAAAGCGAACACTTCCTCTGATTGAAAGCTGCGGTGTTAAAATGGCCAGGGTGCGTCGATAAGCTAACAGCGATAAACCGAGACAGAAAGCTCGTGGCTAGTGGAAAGCGTTATGAGGAAGGAGCCGTAGCTTAAACGCAGAGCGCTAACGAATACAGATTCATTTATGATCGCTGTGTCAGGAGACAGAGGTAAATGGTAGCGAGGTTATGCTGGGTGTCAGAGCTTCGCAGTATGTGTCGAGAAGGCACACTGAGGTGAAGCTCTACAGAGCTCGAAGCTTAGGTTGTTTTCCTGTAATGATGTCAAAGATGATGAAATCAAAATTTGGTATTTCAGAGCTGTCTCTTAGTGTTATGGACACAAATACAAGAGTATTTTTGTTTCTAACAAAAAAAAAAGTTTTGAAATATTCTCATTTTAATTTTACAGGTCGTCACTTCCAGGAAATCTTGTAGCTCACTAGTCTTCATCCAATCAAGTGCTCTCTTGAACATATATGTCCCACCCCCAGGGGAGTGTTTTGAGCTACAGTAGCAGCTTGTTAGCAGTAAATATGGTTCCTCGGTGTCTTTTTGCCTGAGCATCTTCCTGCACACTGTTCACTTTTCCAATCGCTTCATGGAGAAAAAAAAAATGGTTGGAGTTTATTTATTTAGAAGAGGGTGTCGGAGGGTTTTACCAACTTGGAGCTGCTCTATACTGGAATTTCGTTTCCTCAGACTGATCGTAAACACTGCTCCATCTTTATAAACCGTTGAAGCTTCTCCATCCTTAAGAGTCCTTAATATCATTTTTATCTACCACTCAGACGTGCCAGATGATGACCCTGCAGCTCTCCGTCTCCCTCGGCGCCACTGACGCTCGGCCTTGGCTCAAACGTGTACGCCATAAAGCCAGAAATACACGCCATATCATCATCCAGGGTACCATCCTGGTTAAAGTGGACGTGTGTTGGTGAAGGCGGCAGTGAGAAATCCTCCACAGCTAAAAAAAAAAAAAAAGTCTCATTTAGCTAGTTTGCTAAGCTACTTAGTATGTATTTAGGTTCGTCTCATCAGGGGTGTCATGTATCTCGAACGCTATTGGCTGATAAATCTCAAGCGCTTCACCACGCCGTCACTCCGACTTCCTGCTTCGCAAGGAAATGTCAACAGACACAATCGAATCATGGCTCTCACACTGCTTCTCACACACGGCGCCTCGTTTACAGTTTGTTTAGAGAACAGGTTCATGCGTGACAAAGTATCCCGAATGAAACAGAAATGAGACTTATTAATAAATATCATGGAGTATCAAAAAGAAAACCTGTAAGGTTGACATTTGCTCCTCCAAACTTCTCTACTGTATATAACAGATACATGAGGGATATGGCCATCCTTTGTGTCTGTGAGAACAGAGAGGGGGAAAAAAATGATCAAATATTCCCGAGCCATTCCTTTCAGAATCCATCACACAGCTTTGTTCTTTTATGCTGATATCTCCACTTTCCCCATAATAGCCGACATAGTTATGACATTAATCCGTTATCATTTTAATGTCCTTCCCTGCATAAATTATCCTCTGTGTCTCCGTGTGAAGGTTGAGTATGGATTTTTCCTCTCTTATTTATTCTTTTTCTAATTGCAATTTCACAGAGAGTGCACATGACATTTAGCCACCTTGCGCAAGTGGACAAAGATTACTGAGACAATTAGCGAGTCTGCAGCACGTCGCGTCAGGCCGCGTGTTCCAACATCAACAAAGCATTAACGCACGCAGACACAGCTGCGTGTCTTTCATGTATATTAATCTAACATTCCTCTAAGCTGATGTGTTTTTACTTGGTCAGATATGGAGGAGGTTTATGCAGAAAGCGTTCTCACTTTATTGCCGAGCAGAACCCAAGTTTCAGCTTCTAATTCCCAGGAGAGGCCTCAAGCCTTATGAGAGAGAGAGAGAAAGAGAGAGAGAGAGATGGCAAAGTAGCTCTAATTGTGTCCTGAACTGAAAGAGTCCCAAGTGAATCTACAGTAAGGTGAGAAAAGCATCGGCTGCTTTAGCATAGAACACACTGGTAACATCGAAGCATGAATTTTTCTAGACCAGATGTAACACAAAGAACCTACAGGGAAAAAAAAAATACATACATACATACATACATACATACATATATATATATATATATACACACACACAATTTACATGTTTATTTATTTATTTTTACATATCATTATTATTATTATTATTATTATAGTATTTTTTATATTTAGTTACTATTTTAAGACAGGAATTCAGTAGACTGTATAACTCATGGCAAACAATGGTGGTGTCAAATATAAACATTTGTAGATATATATATATATATAAAATAACGACTAAAACAATTAGGAGCATACAGTTATTGGAAAATAATCAACGATGGAGTGGTGTAAATTATGGCTACTATTACTACCCCAAATTCTTATAGGACAATGTTTTCCTGTCACTGTACTGTAAAGACTGAAGGGTTTTACTCCTCTTATACCACAGAAATTTGCAAAAAAAAAACAACCAAGAAACAACAAAGTAGAAACTCCTCTGTTCTGAAAACGTTCCCGTGTCAGAAAGCTTAAGGTTACAGCTTTACCTCTGACTGTTACAAAAAGCTGACACTGGAGACTCCTTCCAAAAATACAAAATATACTCCTCCTTACAGAAAACTTCAATCATCGATATCAGTGATTACACATATTTTTTCATGCGTATGGAGAGCCAACAGTCCCTGTTTAATGATGACTAAACAGAATTGAGAATTCAACAGTCCTGTGGTATAGTAATACTCGTTGCCTAGAAAAATTACTTCTTCCAGCAAAACGTGTTAATATGTTGTTATTGTTGTTTTTAGACAGATTTTATTCTATATCATGCTATAAAAAGCTTATTTTAGATGATGTTTAAATATTTGAGTTTTTTTTTCTGTTTGAATCTGCTACACAAACTTTGAAATGTGCCAAGTCTGTGAAATTGCAGCATTCGAGATCCTGAAGCTTGTGACCAGAAAAGTGTACATGAAACTCTGTGGCCTGAGCATCCGAATCTGAGCCTGAGATGACCTTATCTAGTAGCGATAGTGTTCAGTGTCTACCATTTACTGACGCTCATGAGAAATTCGGACGAATTTAAATGAATCGGTGGCAAGGTTATGTTTAATTTTAATTCACAGTTAATTTGAAGTAGTACGAAAAGCTGCAAAGTTACAAAACAGACATAAATACTAACCCACCTCTAACCCAAGCCTTAGCCTTTGTATTTAAATTTTTTTTTTATAAGACTCGAGTTGCGCAAATGGTTATGCAAGTGTAACAAGTCCATGCTGCTGGAATATATCAATTCTCAGACTCTAAGAAATAAAATGATTGTGAAAGTATTTAATAATCCTTGATTAAAATGAACATTATAGACCGTTTCAATGAGGAAAACGATAAAGTTACTGTGCATGTCCGTTCCTAAAACACTTCCTAAAAGGTTGTGCCATTTTTAAAGGTAAAGCTGCGAATCAAAACTAAACAGTATTCACTTGTTTAGGATAGAACATGCAGATTGTAACGACTTCTGGTTTGAAATGTGAAGTGAAGTGACTTGTGGCCAAGTATGGTGACCCATACTCGGAATTTGCGCTCTGCATTTAACCCATCCAAGTGCACACACACAGTAGTGAACACACACACACCGTGAACAAACACCCGGAGTTGGGTTCCATGGGGGTTCGGTGCCTTGCTCAAGGGTCTCACCTCCGTCGTGGTATTGAGGGTGGAAGAGAGCGCTGGTCATTCACTCCCCCCACCTACAATCCCTGCCGGTCCTGAGACTCGAACCCACGACCTTCAGGTTCACCTTCGGGTTACAAGTCCGACTCTCTAACCATTAGGCCCCCATGACTCTCAGATTAGGCGAGGTTTGTAGCAATTCTTGTGGCTGTGGAACAACAGAACAACATGGCCCTAATTTTAATTTTGATATCCTGTCCTTAAATTAACCTACCAGACATGTGAACTGTAGTTCTTGGCTATTGTTTTGAACGATGTTTATCACCAAACGGATATGTCCTAGGAACAGCGGCGTCACTTCCTGTGTGCATGAATATTCATTTGAAACGTTCTACAGAAAATTAGGAACATAGGTCAGAACGTCACTTAACAAGCTACTGAGAGACAACACGGCTTTGAAAACATTGAAACATAGAACCGATATAAAATTTCCTTTTATAAACCATCAAGGCTTCAGATAATCCTGCCAAATGTTTCATGGTGCATCACGGTGCATTCCTTTGTTTAGCTTGTTGGGCTCTTCAACAGAAAAGCAACAAATGGATTGCTTTGGTCCTTTTTCTGGGAAAATAATCCACCTAAAACATTCATGGGTATTTGAAGATCTTTGAAAGCTGCATAGGACAAAAAGTATAAAGAAACATATATCTACAAACGAGCCACTTTTATGACGTTGAAATAACGTGGCTGTGAATCGGTGGTGAATTTGCGGTACGGTTCTGTGTGTGGTTCTGATAGACTCGGCAGGCCCACTCCATCACTCCCAAACCCCGATTGGAGAGAGGTGCTGGGAGGTTGCCAAGGATGTGTAGAGGGAATGGACAAACTGCCTGTGAGAGATGAGCTCTGGAAGCATGGAGGGGCAGTTTATTTGAGCGTGTCAGTGAGCATGAGACAGCCCCAATATTGCCTCCCTTACTGGATTTGTTACGCTATACGCCTTGGCCCCTGCTTCTCACAGCCTTAATGAACACTGCTGTCTGTGGGTGTGAAGACTCGACACCACTATCCCAAGGAGGTCGAAGCAATGGCACTAGAGTAAACGACTATATTAGCGTGATCATTAATCTGCCTTTAATTACCTGCATCAAATAACTCAAGCATCCCTAATTAATCGGTGAGAATTTCATTTGGACACAATGCCTCTTTTACTATTCAACGGTCCTCCCATTCCTTTTCTTCTCGCAAGCGACAGGGTTCTGGGTTGTTAGCACCACTCGATAGCAAAACGCTGCCATATTAGTAGTGCCATAGATCTTAAACACAATTACACCAAGGCTGATTGGCAAATTGGAAAATGCAAGACGGAGACCACAAAGCGACGGAACAATTGAATTCCCCCTCGGCACGGCAAAGCAGCTGTTCTGGCTCATTTCAGGACCCGTGGATTTCCTGACCCCTTGTTTATGTCTGAGTATTCATCAAGCCATGAGACATTTAGCTACCTGCCGGGGAGCTCATCTGACTGCCTCGTAGAGACGGATCACACCGAGGGACTGTGTTCTAAAAGAAAAAAGAGGAATCCTTTATTTATTTTTTTTTGCAAAAGCATATGGAGCTTTCAGCTTGTCATCTTTCTCCATCCCGGCGATTCTGGCTAGGGAGGAAATGCAGCTGCTTGGCGAACCCACCTGGAAACTTCAAAAAGACACCCAGCTGCTTTGAGTAGAAAAAGCTCCGCAAAGCCTGAACTGACAAAACATCCAGACATGTGCGAGGCATTCCGAGTTTTTCATCGTGACTGTTTCCAGCTCAGACGTAAAATATTTAAAACAGATTGTCCTTCGGAATATGGAATAGTAATCATTGCCTTTTTTGCACATCACTGAAGTCTATCCTTGCCAGAAACACAGAGGGTGTAATCAAACATAGTCTTTTTCTGTATAAATTGTACATTACCACTGCCTCATATCCAACTGCACTGGCTAATGAACTATTTAAGCTAACCTGCAGAGTTTCTTGTAGGTTCCCTCATGTCCTTGGAGGTTTCCTCAGGCTTCTCCAGTTTTCTTCCTCCTCACAAAATTATGCAAGCAGGTGGACGGGCTAAAATAGACTGCCCCTGTGTGTGAATTAATGTGTGTATTTTGCCCTGCAATGGATTGGCATTCCATCCCGGGTCTATTCCAGCCTCACACCCAGTGTCCCCAGGATAGACTCTGCATCCACCATGACCCTTACTAGGATAAAGTGCTCACTGAAGATGAATGAATGAGTGAACAGGGATTTGATTTACTATCTCCAAATTTGGTCTAACTCTAGCAAGGATGAGGCTGTTTACCTTCATTTTGGCTTTGGAAACAGAAAAGGACACACCAAAGCAGAAGAATATTTGTGCAACTGAACAGGACCCAGATCCAGTAAACGTACTGCAATATTGTATACTAGCAATCTAACGTTGAAATTCTGGCTCTGAAATATCACAAAGCTCCTTATATTCACTCTCTAACAGCTAATTTTCTTCTTTGTTGGTTAAGTATGGAATAAAACACAATGGGGTGTTCTTTTGTAGGACATTTATCAACAATGGTGCAACCCAATACAAAGCAGACTTACTGTTGCCACCAAGAAGTTTATTATTTTCTTATAACAGCACATCCTGAAGTGCTTTATTCCTCTTATAACACAGCAATTTGCCAATGCTAACAATTTTTAATATATTAGTGAATGACATGTCAAAATTTGAATTGTTTATAGTTATGTTTACTGTTATGGAATGTCCGTGAAACAAGTTGGTTCCTGTTATCACTTGTCTTATAGTAGCTATAAAGTAGCTATAAAGTATTTTTTTTCTCACAATCACAGCTTGCCATGTTGCTGAGAAACTGCAAAGTATAAACACCTCTGTCCTGAAGACTTTCCCATGTTTGAAAACAAAAAGATAAAACTTTACGTCTGACTGTTCCAAAGCACTGACACTGGAGACTCCTTCCGTAAATGTTAAGGAAATGTCTCCTTACATAACACATCATATCAACGAATATACTTTTTTTTTTTTTCATTTTTAAATAACAACACATTTATTTAATCAGTTTATTGCTAGCTTTAGTCCCTGTGTAAATTGTTACTATAGAAACACTAACATATTAGGACAAGTGCATTGATATAAACCTGCGATTTGTCTTGCAGCCGGAAGTCCTGTCAGAGCTGCTGCTGTAGAAAATTAATCAACACCTTCTACAAAATCAGTTTCGAGAATTCAGCACCACTGTGGTATAATTTCACCTGAACGCTGAGCTGAGAATTGATTGGACAGGAGATAAAATGTGCTTGACTACACTTTGCACTTTCTGAAAACCATATGCTCTGATGGAATAAATAAATAAATAAATAAATAAATAAATAAATAAATAAATAAATAAATAAATAAGCAGCAGCATTAAAAAAAAAAGTCGCATTCTGACCAACTTTTTTCTCCTTCCCAGTGGGTTCCAGATAAAATATGCTCAGCCTGAGAATGTATGCGACACTATAATACATCACCTAACTGAGAATAATGTAGAGTCAGTGGATATTAGTGCAGGGAGCATGTGACCCTCTTTTTAATGACTCTATTAAGGAAATGCAACCTACTCAGAACTCTAGCACCCCCTCTATAAATGTTTTGGAAATGCAGATTCACTGATCATTAATGCCCTTTTACTGTATATGAATCTCTCAGGCATTCCCTCAGGGCTATCAACATGCTTTTACATAGAGGACCATCTCCTGCCTCCTGGGTGGATCATTTTCCATGCTATGTACACTCTCTGCCCCCCCCCCCCCCCCATTCCTAAACCACCATCTGGAGAAACTGGGCATTTTCACAGGATTTTTCTCTCCAAGCTGAACCCCAGGATTAGGCAGGCCTGTTGGCTGTAGAGAGGCTGGGAATGGTGAGGCTCAGGGTTCCTGGCGAGTGGCTGTTCCAAGAACTCACTACGATGAGGGCAGACTGAGGCAAATGCTGGCCAATTGGAACCCTGCTGAATCTTACATGAAGCTGTCGATACACAGCTGCGTGGTGGCAATTTCCCGAGCTCTCCCTAGAGAGTCCTGCTGAGAAAGCTGAGGAGGGGGTCCACAACGGGACTATCATCCACCATAATCCATCACATTTCTCCCAGCAAGAGGTGACACCATGGACACGCATCAGGCTGGTTTAACACAATCTAACCACCAGTGAGGGCTTCTCTTCACTGGAACCCGGCTTTTTTTCCCTCACCAGCCCAGTCTTGTTCATTAAATCCTTCTAATTTGGTCAGGGTGTAATTAAAGTCAGAGCTAAGAGTGTCATATATTGTAATGGACAAGGCAGGACAGTGGAGCAAGACAGCCTGAAGCCTCTCTCTCTTTAATAGTGCAGAGCTTTGTGGATTCAATCTGAGCAGGCTCCGGCGTTGCTTTTCATCGACAGATTTGTGGTGTCTCCCTAGTATCGATTTCTCCCTTCTTTTTATCACCTTCGCTTTCCAGTAAGTGAGTTGTGGGGCTGTTTGTGTCTCAGCCCTTTACTACTTGGCTTTGGACATGTAAAAGGGCAAAGAGACAGATCTCGGGGTCGTGTTATGGAACACGTTTATGGCGTGCGGTTCAGGTCGTTAGTGGAAAGGAGGGCCTAGGTTTGCTCTCATCGCACATTACAAGTGCATTCCCAACTTTTAATGGCTTCTGCACTTTGGCCAGAACAGAATGATGTCTCAGGCTTTGAAACACGTCTGTTTTAAGGGATTACTGCTATCAGCGCTCTGAGGCAATTTGTCTGGAGACGCACGTCTTTTCAGTGAGACGGAAATGCACGTTGGAACGGTCTGCTTTCCATAACTTTGACAAATTACCTCATTACCACACCTGGCTGTGGATGAAAAGTGCAGCATGGATTAATTCAGTCAAATCCCATCAACTACCGAGGACAAAATATGTGCATGTTCGGTATTGATACAGAAACACTATCTGACCACATATTCCCTGCAAGTTTTATCTACAAACTGCTTAATCCTTTTGAACCTCGAATGTGGAGTTTTGTGATAAATGAATTTCCCATCCTGATTCCATGAGAAATTTGTGCAAATTAAAGTGAAGGCCATTTGGCTTAATTTCCTTCAATCTCATCCAAAGTCATAAGGAAAATGTACAGATGCTGACCTCCAGTCTTACCGCTGATATTTTATTTTTATGTTTTTTTTTTTTTTTAAATAACTGAACTTGCCTGAATTGTTATACATTTCCAAAAGTGAGACTATGTTAATATTTCCTACGTAAGTAATAAAACACTTGGGGGGATGTTGTTATAGGAAAATAATCAACGACGAGTTAGTGTGACGATGTTACCACCCCGAAATTGATCATGTTATTTTTTTCTATAACATCAAATGTTTTATTCCTGGTATACCACAGCAATTCTAATAAAAAAAAAATTACAAATTATACTGTTCTTCTTATCCATTTAAAGTTACACTTAATGTTGTGGAATGTAACAAGAATTCCTGTTATCAGGAGCTGTTTCCTCACCAACCTCTCTCTCTCTCTCTCTCTCTCTCTCTCTCTCGAAATAGCAAAGTGCAAAATCCTCTGTCCTTACAAACAAACAAAGTGCTGACACTGGAGACTCCTTCCAAACAAACAGTTACATAATAGCACATTACATTTTTTTAAATGTTTATTATTAGGCTTAGGTTATGTTGAGCGTCCACCAAACAAGTCCCTGTGAATGAGTTGTACTGTATAGCAATGATACAGTATTTGATAACATATTAAAAAAATGCATTAACAAACACATTCAAGTCACATTCAAGAATTAAGCAATGGTACGCATTTATATGTAGGACTGTACTATAAGACTACTACCGGTGTCATACAGGTGTCTGAGATATATCTGTGTGAGTGTCAGGCATTCCTCCTTAGCAGAGCCTCTAATGATATATGAACCACGCTATACCGATGCACCATTCCCACTACATAGAACAGATTGATGGCTTGCATTGATAAACCATCCAAGCTGATGTATAAACACAGCCCTGTCAACGCATCCAGTGCATCAATTCTTTTCCAGCTTCTGCTAGTTTGAATGGCAGTTTGTCCAGACTGCCAGACTCCTCCATCAATAGTAATGCGGCGCGCCAACGTGCGCCTGTCAGCGGACATTTAGTAGCAGAGTGGCACTAATAACATGCCATAAACAGTGAAAAAAGTTGGACCCGATAACCCTGCACAAGGTTACAGATTGCCAGGAAGACGTGAAGACGGAGAAAGAGAAGGAGAAGGAAAAGCCGTGCCATCTTCACTAGTGACACGGACGTTTCATCATCCAGCCCTGTAAGGCTCTTTGATGTGAATGGAAATATATGTGCTGGAAGGGAATAATACAATCCGAATCAATATTCTCTTTAAGCACTGCCACGCATCAAAGTCTGGTTACCTCATACCATAGCTCGCCCACAGACCGAGGTCAAGATTCTGCTATGAAAATGGCATTAATGCCATATTGTGTATCAAAGCTACAGTCTGGAGCATGCTGAGATCGGCTTCACGCTAAAACTGCAATATTAAAGGGGAAAAAAAGATCCTTAATAAAATGACTCATGCCGTGAAAGCCTCACATGTTTTTTTTTGTTTTTTTTAAAAATTCATTTATTTATTTTTTTATTCCAGCACATTCTTTTGAGCGAGGCTGACAGGATGTACTTGATGCTTGCGTCCTTGGACTGGAGGCCAGAGACAAAGCCTGTGCGTAGGTTTGCTTGCAGTGCAGCTGGATCGGCTCCATTATCTGTGAGGTTGGAGAGTTCACTTGCCTCATTAATTACTATCCATTCTGCAATCACAATCTCCTCCTCGGCTCTTCTCCTCTCACACGGGAGACCGAAATGAGTTTTTTTCCTGCTCCTTTCAAGGCGTATACTCATTCCACTATCAGCTGAAGGTTCAGACTTACACATGCCATGAGTAATAGGTATTTTAGGTAACATGGATAATGATCTCTGTGGTTGGTAGTAGGATAATGTGTTTAATGCCAGGTGTTAATCCTCTTCACTTGCAGTAATAGCCGGCGCAATGCCTGTTAAGACAATCAGGCCATAAACCCATTTGTAACCTGGAGTGGTCGAGTGTCGGCTGCAGAACTGGCAGATAATGGGTGATGATTCTTACCTGTGTCTTATTACCGCCAGCCGACTTTTGTGTGTTTCTTTGCACTATCCTTGACAGCCGTGAGGCAGAGAGAGTGAGAAAGTGTCTGGCGGAGATTGTACCACATGCAAACACTCACACACACACACACACGCACCGAGCATGATCTTGAATCTTGAACTTGAACGAAATTAAAGTCACAAGCTGGTGATACCCCCTTCTGGGCTCCATTTCTTTTGGTCAAATAAAAATTAGCCGGAGCTCTGCTGAAATTCCACCTGTGTCCCTAGTCTTCCTCTGCACACATACACACCGGCTTCTACAGTGGTGCCGAAATCCGGGAAGGAGGACGCAGACTCTACCATGAAAGCCTCCCTACTCTGCAAAATAATACAAGTAGGCTGGCAGTAATAAGACACAGGTGAGAATCATTATGTTTTTCATCAGCTCCTCATCATTACAGATTCTTTTCATAATCCATTGTTTGGAACCTACTGATTTGGGCTGAAATGAACAAATATCACCAGATGATTCCCAGATGTCATGTTTCTCTCTGAATATTTGTATGGAAAACCCATCCTACATATACTGTTGTGTGTGAACTCTAGCAAAAAAGGCAAATATTTTGACCAAAACTGGCCTCTTCTTCAAATAATAGACACCTCAATTTAAGAAAAAACCCTTTTTTTTTTTTTTTTTTACCAAAAATGTTGTAAGTAGGCTAAATTTATAACCTTGCACCAAGTTTGTGTGCACAGATCATGTTGTGTAAAGACTAGGGATGTAACCAAATATGGATACACTGAATACAGAATGTAAACAAATACAGAAAACTAGCCAGAAAGTTGAGAAGAATGTGGCTGAGACTAGAGGTGTGCATCAGGAAAGCGATCCTGCAGAATGCAACAGTCGGGAGGTGTTTTACTTTACTTTCAACTGGGTTTAAGTGAGCAGTTAGATATGAAGCTTGTTGGACAAACAAAGTGAACCTTCATTACCTTGAAGGCGCTGCACGACGCATTTACAGCATTCATTCACTCATCCTTAGTAACTGCCTGGTCAGGGTCAGGGTGGCTTAAATTAGGCTACTAGTTTGTTTATATTTTGGGAAATAGAGCCAACTAAATTTGATAGGCGGCTACAAACAAAAATAATAACTGAGCAAGCAGGTTTAAAAAACAGCACAGACCAATTATGAGCTTGAGTGATGTAGCTGAGGTTGAGAAACTGAGAAAAAAAAAAAAATCCAGTTTAGACCATGCCCACTTTTGGCATATTTCTGAGCACAGGTATAGACACAAATAGTTGGAGCACTAAACAAACAGTGGCAGTGCTAAAAACAGTCAGTTTGCCTAAAGACATCTGAAACCTCACTAGCTAAGTACGATTTCCTGACTTCCTCACACACCCAATGTGACACTTCGAACACATTTTTGGAAAGCTACATGATGTAGTGAAATGGACATAATCCTAATCAATTCAGTTTGTAATCAGATACCGGCTGTCAAAATGCGTACGGTTTTCATTCTGCTCCATCATATCATCATCAAAACAAAGAAGAGCACTTAGACACTGTATAAATGACAGTGTGCAAAGTTTTTAATTGTTTTAATGCCCTAATAAAAAGACTTTAATAGCCAATAGAACAGAAGTGAATAAATTTGTCTGAAATGTTGTTTTTCCATCAGTAGATGAGGTTATAAATGTAGTGGCTTTCAGTGGAACTGGAATGAAATCGTTAAATGCAAATGTCTCCTTTTTCACCAGAATTTTTATTTCACCAGAATTTTTTTATTTAAAATGATAGAACGTGTAGTTGAGATAAATGCAAAACGAGAACTCAGGGAGCGCTGTCGTTTTTAGAGCTACAGTATATATAATAGAAAACATGAAGGTTCTTCCCAAGCTGCCTCACAAATATTTGAACAATGGATGATTCAAACTGAGATTTTTTCCTCTCAACAAACAAACAAGTATTTAAGCATTTGGAAAACTCTCTTACAGCTGATGATGAGTCTTTTAATTACAGATTTGATGTTCATTTGCTAAGTATATTCATGCTAAGTGTAATCGTGCTAAAATCTTTATTGCTTCCGTAAGCACAAGAGCTGCCAATATCTAATCTGCATCATCATTACCATAATGACAAGCTCATCAGCCGCAAGCTGACATCCTGCAAACTGGATGAAACGTCTTCATGTCAGATATGCCAGTGGGAGTTGTTGTTTTTTTTAGGAGGAAAATTGAAAATTGATTTCAAGGCAATATTTTTTTTCCACAATTGTTTTATGACTCTTTTAAAATATATATAACAGAGCAACTCATAATAACTCACTAATTATCTCCCTCTTTGCATAGAAGATACCAATCTCATGAACTGAGCTACTAATGTTAACCACACACTGTTATGTAATAGTTAGCCGAATTTAGCGGGCTTCTAGCAGAATGAATAACCATTTTTAATAGCATGAAATGTTTGAATATGTCTCTAGGATGCTAGCAAACTTCGCACAATATAAAAATTGGATTCATCTTAGCTAGCTTGGCAGCACTAAGAAATAAAACAAAGCGTTTATTTATTTATTTTTTTAAATAACAGCACATGAAGGGTTTTGTTCTTCTTATATCACATGACTTTGCCATCAATCATATATACAACTAAAGGACAACACATCATACATTTTATCTGTTTAGAGTTACATTTAACTTCATGTAATTTAATGTTGTGGAACATCCATGAGTGAAGTTTCTGTTATCACTTACACTATAGCAGCTATAGACCTGCTACTGTTTTTTTTTTTCTCTCTCTCTCGTAAAGTTGATAAACCACAAATGCAAAGTCATGAAGACTTTCCCGTGGAAGAGAGAAAACTTCAACTTACAGCTTTACTGTTACACATCTCTGAAACTGGAGGCTCCTTCTGTAAATGTTGACTAAACGTCTCCTTAGAGAAAACCTCGCTGTATCAAAGATTAAATGTTTTTACTGGCGCGTCTGCCATACATATCGGTTACTATAGTAATGCCGACGGATTTGAATGAGCATATTCATATTTGCCTGTTGCTGCTGTTATAGAAATTGAATCGACACTTTCTGACCAATCAGCATTGCTGTGGTACGTGACAAAGTTGTCACGTAATATACAGTACATTATACGTGACATTTCACAGAGCAGTGAAAAAGCATCTACAGCTTACGATTTCCATTCAGTACAAAGTATTGAAGATTTTAACGTACAGCTGCTTTAAAACACTCACAGAGCACTGAGATGGTAGATATTTGTACTTTGTGAAGTCGCTTTCTATCTCTTGGTCTATCTATCAGACTAAACAATAGACTTGCTCCAGCGTTTCCTAATACTGCAGCCAGACGACGAGTCCAACACTCATCCAAAAACTGGCTTTAGTAGACAAAAAAGTCACTTTACTTTCGTTCCGTGTCCACTTCAGTCAGACTGAGGTGATTACTGATAAAACAATGAGGAAGTCGTGTCACAGGGAAATTGCTCTGATGTGCCCACTACTATAAAATACATGGTGTGTGTGTGTGTGTGTGCAGGTGTACAATGAGATCGTAAGGTTGACTTTTACTGAATTTAAAGCTGCGGTACATAACATTTAGGGACCTTTTTTAGGCAGAAATCTGTTAAAAGTGTTTTGTAAAACCAGTCACAGTTATATAAAGCTCACGCAAAATGATCTGTTATTTGTGAGAAAAATGTCAATGCACATTCAGGAAGTGTTCGAGTAAAGCCTGAGGTTGTGATATAACCAGATAAAAACTCACACCGAATCTGCTCTGATAGCTCTGATGCAATTATTAATTTACACTTTCCAGGGCAATATACAGCTGTGATTCACAAGAATACAAGAACAACGTTTGGTTTTTTTTTTTTTCTCTTTACTGATTCCATTATCCTACTTCTGTAATATTTGAATCTAAAAAAAAAAAAAAAAATAGTACTGCAGATTAGGGATGTAACCAAATATGAATTCATCATGTGGAGTCAGATAGTGCATCCTAATATGAATCTGAATACAGATGAGAACAAAAGACCAATTTTTTTTTTTTTGAAAGCTTGCCAAAAGCTTTAGAATAGGTGTGTGCATCAGGATCCCACAGGACGAAACAAAAAAGCCACACATGCATGAGGTTTGTACTTTCATGTGGAACTTTAAATAACAACGTGCAGAGGCTTGTAGGGAGGGTTGCCAGGTTTCATCCAAATCCCCACCAAAAGTACTCAAAACTCAAAAATCACACAAAAAGACATATATATATATATATATATACACACACACACACACACAATATGTGGCCAAAAGTATGTGGACACCTGACCATCACACCCATATGTGGTTCTTCCCCAAACTATTGCCACATAATTGGAAGCACACAACTGTATAGAATGTCTTTGTATGATATAATCACTACAATTTCCCTTCAGTGATGCTCACGATTGCTGAATGAACCCAAATCCCCACAGCCACACCCCAAAACCTAGCCTTCCCAGAAGAATGGTTATTATAACAGCAAAGAGGCACTAGATCTGTAATGAGATGTTCCACAAACACATATAAATGTGATAGTCAGGTGTCCACAAACTTTTGGCCATATAGTGTATCTATGATACATACAGGCATTATATACAGAACCAGAGAACCCTGCTCACATTTAAATGTCATTAACTTTATGCTAATCACATATGCACTGCTCTTTTTTTTTCATCAGTTTTTTTTTCTCCAGCGGCCCGACCTAAACACTGCCTTACTGCACGCCAGAATAAAACCAGATTTCTACCGTATTTCTGCACAAACAAAAGAAACACGCTTTAATTCATGGGAGCCGTCACTCACGCAGCTCACACAGATCACACACTGTGCACAGAGCTGCGTATCTCGGTGGGGCTCTCCAAAAAAGATTCATTCCATTCATTTAATTGTACACTCAGTGCACAGGTTTAGTTGTTCTTTAAAGAACAGTCTCCATCATTAGTAAAATCATACAGTCATTATAATGAAATGCGGCTTAAAAGAACCCATTTAGATCTTCGTCGTTGATTCTGATAGTGTGTCCAGTGAAGTTCTGCTATAGGCCACGCCCACTTCCCATTTCGATTTTTGAGCACTAAACAGAGAGATACAGATCGTGACATTGCGTTTCACTGCTACTGCAAGTTAACTGAAAAAGATCTAATAAGAACCAAAACATCAAATACTGCAACTTCACATGGCAAACAAAATATCCCCATAAAAATATGATATATTTTTTTAAATATACTTTGAATGTATATTGTATATCTAACATTTCTATATATTTTATTCTAATTTATATATTTAAAAAATAATTTAACAAAAAAAATCACATACTGCAATTTCACATAAAATGATTTTCTCCATGAAAATAATATATATTTATTATATTATATTATATTATAATAAAAAATACAGAAGGCATATTTCAGTATATATTTCAATACACATTTTGCATAGTATATATCTGGTTATTTATTGAATTTTCTTTCTTTCTTTCTTTCTTTCTTTAGTTAATTAGTTAGTTATTGTGATTGTGTTTTTGTTAAAAATTAATGGAGTTATGGAGTCAGTCGAACAAAAAGAAAAAGTCACTGTACTGTATCTGTATTTGGTTATCCAATATATTTTCAAAATATCATTTCAAAATGTCATTTAGAATTAATTCAGTGAACCCATTTGCTATGAAATAAATTCAAACTTCAAAAAGTAAAAAAAAGACCTTCCTCTCTTTTTTTTTAAAGTCTCTTTTTTATTTTATTTATTGCTATTTTTTTTTTTTCCTCTTTGAGCTTGCGACAGCTACATGCTGGAGTTAAACTAAACAGGTTTCCATGCTCGGCTCGATTATTGCACATGCACTTACACCGCGTCTACGATGAAAGCTTTTAAGGAGCGCAGCGGATGCACTTTGCAGCTCATATTGCTGCAATTCATCATGCTGCAGTATGTACACGGAGAAATGTGAAAGGTTTACATTACGCTTTTGTGTGGGAGATGAGGAAGATGAGACAGACGGAGAGACACGGTGAGAAACAGCACTTACAAGCGGTGATAAATAGCAAACAATAGACAGGAAAGCCTCGGGCGCTGGCCACGGCCGCTCACGTGCTCTCCTGTTTCAGAGATTGTTTGATGCGCTGCGATGGGAGATGAATTGTATACTTAGCCGATAAGAGGAGCAGAAGAAGCACAGATCTATTATTTATATTTCAACCGCAGACATTATTTGATAACGTTATGTTACAGGTAAGAGGAGCTGCTCTTGTGTTTGACATCAAGGTCATGGACACCTCTGATCACTAATGCAGCTCATACACACACTGTACTCATAACCAGCCTCCGAGCGCAGCAGTGTATGAGGTGTGTGTTGCTAGGTAATGGGACGTGACCAGGCTTTTTTTAGTGCTCTGAATATTATATGTATTATCTTGATCCTGTACAGTTCTCTTCACTAGCAATCACCACGGCAATCTGCCAAAAACGTTTTATTTATTTATTTATTTATTTCATCTCTATATAGTAAATACTGTGGAACGTCCACCAAACTGGTTCCTGTTATCACTTACGTTTTTCTTTCCCTTGAATAAGACAAAAAAAAAAAAAAAACAGCTTATGACGTTACCAAGAAAGAACAAAAAGCGTAAACTCCTCTGTCCTGAAGATGTCGGAAAATTCAATGCTTTGCCTCTGACTGTTCCAAAGCACTGACACTGGAGACTCCTTCCCTAAATGTTAAACAAACATCTCCTCACAGAAAACGTTACCACGTGAACGATTACACACGTTTTTGATACGTTTTTCATACAAGTCCCTGTTTAAGTCGTTACTGTAGAAGCTCTTATTTGCATCTTTCACATTGTTTGAATATCAAAATAATATTTTAATTGTGTCGTTGATGTTTATGATAAGTTTTATTATATTAATATTTACATTCTCATTCTTTGAGTTATTATTATTATTATTATTATTGATTTATTTTCACTTTTCACTTTAGAATTTACCTTTTAGACAAAATTAAAACTCTCCTAAAATTGCATCATACAGAACCAAACACATGAAAGAAAAAAAAAAAAAATCTCCAAACATGATTATTGTAAGAGTAAAGTATGGAGGAAGAGAAGATCAAAGCACTAACACACACACACACACACACACACACACACACAGTGGCCTCTGGCAGTTTCTCTCTCTGTCTCTGTCTAGAAGAGGTGAAGGACTTTTTGCTTGTGACATCTGGGCTTTGCTTAGCTACGCTTCGGAGCAAACTTCATGTCCTACTTTACTACCTCGCTTGCTTTCTTGGCCCACATCTGCATCATTTGTTTGAAGACACGTATGTCTGCGTGTTTACGTACGATTTCCCGAGCGCTCGGTTTGCACAGATATTCTAAGAACGCTCTGAAAGCACTCACTACAAGGCTGAACAGGAAGTTGAAGGATTTCTGGTGGGTTTCGAGTGTGTTCCTGTCGGCGCTGCCACGTGCCGCTCTGCTTGCGCGCTCTCTGCTTTTCCACTGTGAGATCAATGAAGGAGAGAGGAAGTGTATGTCTGGTACATCTCACCTTGACCACTTATAAACCTCCGGAGGGGGAAAAAAAAAAAAGGAGGGGGTTGCAAACAGAACGTCTGTAATTCTGTCGCAAACATTGAAACGGTGCATTGAAAGGAACCAAGAGAGACGAACAGAATTCCAGCACAATGCTGAAGAAACAGCGATTCCGGTCAGGAAGAATCGGAGAACATAAGTCACACAATTACCGGCTGGGCGGAAATGAGAGGCTGAGCTCGGCCAGGAGAGACTGGGTGTGAGAAAGGGAAGGCTTTCACTGTCAATTTCTCTGTGCAATCGATTCTTAACAGAGCACCTTGTGGCAAAAAGGGAATTAATAACCCTCGGAGGTGTCCAAACATCGTTGTGACTCGCTGACTCCGAAGAGCTCGCCTCTGACCTCGCTGAGGGAGATTAGCGAAAGTGCGGCTTATGTCTTCTGTTCCAAAGTCGGCTGGAGCGCACGGCTAATCCAGTGCCTGGGGATTTGGCCATCCTAACAATGCACGTGAGGTTTTTCTGGACTCAGCACACGCCTGCTTGTTTTCTTCTCCTGAGAGTCTTTAGAAAAAGAGACAAGGTGTTAAGAATGAGACTGAAATGGATATGAAAGAACGTTTAACCGGCATTACAAGCGCCTGAACAAAAGACTTCATTTAAGGGAAGGATGTATGTACGGCTACATATAGTATGGCCTAGATACGTTTTTTTTTAGGACAACTGATATAAACCTACATTTATAACGGATCATTCTATTCTTCAACTGTCACGAAATCTGCTTTCGTCGCTGCTTATTTCTATAACGTATTTATGACATACCAGAGCGACCTGTTAGGACGTTCTGATGTAGTATTATTAGTATATTAAATAGAATAATATTTAAGTAAAGTGTTTTAGGCTAACAGAGAACTCTGGGAAAAAAAAAAAAAAACATGTTTAAACACACACTTGCACTCGTTTATTTCTCATGCATTCCCTAAGTTCGGATGCGTATCCACAGTATGCTGATGGCGGTGCAGTACGTGTCCATGGTGCAGCACACGCCTGAGAACGAGACGTGCTTAAACCGTTAGAGAGGAAGGCAGCCGTACGGAACGGAAGAGCTCGGATAATAGGGTTTGGCTGTGGTTTTTTTTCTCTTTTTTTCTTAGCAGTCTGAAACACTCAACCGACGAGGAAGTGTGAAACGTCTCATGCAAACATCTCCATTCAGGCTCGACGTGGTTCAGGTGTCAGCAGGCAGAGAGAGAGAAAAAAAAAATCCCACTGTAAAACGGCAGCATGGAAATTCAGTCTGGAAATAAAATTTGCAGGATTTTCGCAGTGCAGGAAGAAAGGAGCTGGTCCTCGACTAGTTAGCGAAAAGACGTGTACTCCACAGAGGACGCTGATTTCACTCTGTCCTGCTGCCAGGACGTACCATCAGGAATAATCTCCTATAAGCCCATAATCTCATTTATAAACCATTCCGACACTCACACAAACAGCTCCAGAATTATTGGCACCCCTCATGAAAATAAGAAAACTGATATATATACAATACATATATATATACAATGTATAAGACATGAAACAAGTGATATTTATAAACATAAAAGAAATTCTGAAATTGTGTTATTTTATTATTTATTATTTTCTTGTATTTTAGTATAAATGAAGAGTTTGGTTCCAAAACGCGATAAATGCCAAAATCCCGCCAAAATCAGTATTGTATCTGGTCGGTACTGAAAAGTCAATTTCGAATTTTATGCAAAATGCGATACCCGCCGTGTTATTCTGTCATGTTTTCTCCCTTTCTTTCCAAACCGCGACAAACGCCAGTCTCCCTTCTCTGCAGAATGCGATCCATCCGCTCAACCAATCACAGCGCACCATTCCGTGCATTGTAAACAGTAATGGCGGCGCTTTGAATACACCCGGCATCCTAGTTTTCCTCATCTACTTTGTACTTTGTGATCAACAAAAACAAAAAGATGAATAATTCTGACAGCATTGATGAACCTGCGGTGGTTTCTGCGGTGGGGAAGAAACGTAAGCCATCGGAATCTAATCATTTACGTGAGGAGGTTAAGAAGATGAGGCACTCGGGAGGAGGAAAATGCCTCGTGGTGATTTTGCTCAACAGGGCTACGGGTTGAATAAAATCTTTTAAAAAAATCTTTTAGGCCTACAAGTGATATAAAATTGATACTATAATATGTGAATCTT
>CM075014.1:21392640-21412476 GCA_037576675.1 Pangasius sanitwongsei | reverse complement strand
TATTGTTGTAATTAATTTATAGCATTAACAAGATGACCGGTTGAATTCATTTTGGGAGCGATGACTGATTGAATGTGCTTTTAGTCCAGTGCGTGTGTATAAGATTAGTATTGACCAAGGTCAGAGGCTGTCATATGTGGAACAGCTTACTTTGTTGTGTATTTTCAACGGTTTCAATATGAAAAATAACTTTTATATTGATTCAGTGGATTTATTGCACTTTGGGGAAAAAATAATCAGTTTTTTTATAATAAATCTTTGAAAATCAAAACTTGGATTTGAATTTTTAATGTTATTATATCCTAAAGATGCTATGTGAAAGTCTGAAACAGAAAATAGTGGTTTTCATCTCGCCACTTTCTTGGTAAAGAAAACACATTTTTACTCCAATTAATCAAAATGGATTTATAGCGTTTTGGAACCAAACTCTTCAAATATTCATTTTATTACACTTATTATTATTATTATTATTATTATTATTATATTTTCCCCATATTTTGTTAAATATTTTTCCTCCAAAATACTGGTTTAAATTACAATTTAAAGCATTTTACTGTATTTCTGAAGGCTTATAATTTAGCATATTTTTATTTCAAGTAATATTGAAGAGTGTCAATAATTTTCTCACTTATGACTTGGAGATTTATTTGTATCTCTCAAAGGCAAAAAATAACAAGTAAATAATAGAAAAATATATAGAGAATATTAGAAAATAATAATATATAATAACATATATAATATATATAGAAAAATATTGTAATAATATAGTAATAATTGCTTGTAAAACTATTGTGTGCAATGTTTACATTTAAAAATCACTGTATTCTAAAAATAATAATAATAATAATAATAATAATAATATTAACAAATCATTGGCCTACTAGCTAGAAGTTAGAGCTCTTGGCCTTCTTCATTTTTTAAATCAGGGGATATAAACTTTTGCACTCGACTGTACTCTAGATTCTCCCTGAGAATCAAACCAGCTGCTTGTACATGCGGGAATAGCTTTTGGAGTTATGATGTGCCAGTGGACATGGTCTGAATCTGTTCTTTTCAGCCGAATATATTCATTCAATATGAAGTCACTGATTCTGTCTGGCATGTGAGAGAGCGCCCCATATACTTTCCTTCAAATCCTGGGCGTATATTCCTCTCCGCTTTTTTTTTTTTTCAAGATGTGATGTGTTATAAACGAGGCTGTGACAGAAATGACAGATTGCAGTGTAACATGTTTGTGAAAGCCAGTTTTTTTTGTTTTGTTTTTTTTGGGCGAAGGAGGGTTGGGTTGGCGCTTGCCAAGGCTGGGGGAAGGAAGAAGCGGAGAATGAGAGAAAGATGAGGTTAGAGAGTTGGATGAGGTAGACAGACAGACAGACAGACAGACAGAGAGAGAGAGAGGGAGAGAAAGAGAGAGAGAGAGAGAGAGAGAGAGAGAAAGTGAGACAGGTATGTTGGGAAATGAAGAGGTGATGCCGAACAAGGGAAACTTTGGGGAGAATAAATGTCACTGTTCCAGGAAGACTGAAGTCATATTAATCTTGCGGAGAGCCTTCAAGGCTCGTGCACATTAGGGGAAATAGCTCAGCTAGGGCTTGCGACCTATTCAATCTTCTCATGATTCCTTTGAGGATCGTTTTTGTACAGCCAAGGCCCAGTGCAATAAAGGGTGATTGAATGTCGAGGCGAGAACACACCCATGGAAAGAGTTGGTTTTAATTATATCAAACAATAAAAGCAACAGAAATCAGTTGAATCGGCTGTAGGCTTGAGATTTACTGCAGGAAAGAACTGCTTGATGTTAAAGAGACAGCTGAAGAGTTAAAGAGAAAGGAGACACGTTTCATCCGAGCAGCAGTTCGGGTACGGGCATGCAAAACTGGTGTTCAGCCTGAGTGTAAGAAAATGTCAGAGGGTGTGTTGAGCACTTAAACTCTTAGACGCTGTTACTAAAAGTCCATTAATCAACCTCCTAAACTCCGAACCGTACGTAGTTATTAAATTCTATTTAATCCTAAATTTCTAAATAATTACTGAATAATACTCTTTAAGAAGGAATAACTGATCAATAATTTAGGACTTTAAAGGGTTAATGTTTTATGGATTTGTCATAGTCATAGTCACTGTCATTAGTTTTCCCCTTTAAAAAACTGACATTTTATTGTTGACTAAGTAAGGAATAAAACGTTTAAAAAGAAACGTAATCAACGATGTGGTAGTGTGATGAAGCGGAGTTATGGAGTTAAGCGAAGTTGGTTATTTTCCTATAACAGCATGCCCCGAAGTGTTTTATTCCTTACGCCACAGCAATTTGCCACGCACTACAATTTATTATTTATTAAAGAACCACACATCATACTTTTTATCCGTTTATGGTTACATTTAATATCGTGGAACGTCCACGAAGTTAGTTCGTGCTATAAACAGTCGCTCCCTCACCAGCCTCTCTCTTCTCTCTGTTGAAGGTAATAAGAAAAAAAAAAAAATGCAGCTTGTCTTGTTACCAAGAAACCACAAAATGCATCCTGTGTCCTGAAGACTTCCTTGTAGTAGAACAATCTCTGACTGTTACAAAGCGCTGACACTGGAGACTCCTTCCTCAAACGCTGACAGCTCCTTACAGGGTTTTTTTTTTTTTTTTAAATTTAGTTCCAACCACAGTACAAGTCCCTGTGTAATTGTTACTATGGAAACCATAACGTATGAGAATAGAATGAGCGAATTATTATAAACCTGAGCTACTGTCCGACCAATCAGCTTCACACATTCAACCGTACTGTTGTTATAAAAATAAAAAAAAATAACATCAGCACTCATCCTTCAACAAGGAAGCAATCCTTTAATCATCTCTGAAGTGCAGGGGAGACGGTTCAGCCGAGCTCGAGCATCACACTGCGCTTCCAAGGATTTTTTAATAAGTGTGATAAACGAACACTCCCATATAGGTGCACGTTCATAAGCGCAGCAAGAATGCGAGGCGAGCGAGGTGAGCGAGGCGGACGGGGGACAATTACACCACCGCGTTCGCTAAGGTATCCGCCGTTGAAGAAACGTCTTGGCGTGTATTACCTGCTCTATATTTTTCATTACATTTGTGCTGACACACAATAAGCCCTAAGCATTTTAATTCATCTGGGCTGAGGGAAAGGGGAGAAGTCAGGATTACAGATGAGAAGCACTAATAGAGTGAAACGCAGCTTTCCAGAAACAATCTCGGCTGCTCGGCTTATGTAATGACCCTCTCGCGGTGCTCATCAGATGCTTCAGTAAGCAGAGTTCTGGCTAATCTGACCTCTGCCCTTCATCATCCCTGAGGCTTAAATCGATCCTCATTCTCCTTGAGCATGTGGCCCATTTTACTAAACGGATCTCTAGAGTTCCCTCGGACAAACACCACCACCTGTGGTAATCCCATGATAAATCTTCAATAAACGCTCTAACGGAAATATACGAGTCACTTCAAGTGATTGTGGCCTTTAAAGGAACAAATCCACCATCAGTGACGTGCGTATTAATCTTTATATTTAACACGTGAGCTTCAACAGCATCCAAGGTTTATTGCTTGTTGAGTTTTCTTCTTCTTTTCTATTCGACGTTTCCCTTCGTTTAACTTCGGCTAATGGTTTCCTACAATACCCACGATGCCATGCTGATAGTAGTGCACAGAGATGTAGCCTTTGCTTCATCTCTTCGTCTACCTAAAGCGAGCGATGCTGCGGCGCTTTAATGCTTTAGTCAGCTGCACACGCCGCTCAAACGGAACAGCTTCCAAAGCTTCAACTTTCAAGCTAATAACGTTAGGTCAGCGTAACTGTGTAGCCGCTTTGCATTCCGGGACTTTGAGTCCAGCGTTTGCGCCAACGTCTCCACTACTTCTATGCTGGGTTTCTCTTTAAAATGACGATCCTAAAAAAAAAAAACGGTGTTGCTCTTTTGTTTTTAGGAGCGAACAGCAACATTGTAACAGTTACTTTTGTAGCAGTGTCTAGCAATGTTTCGCTAAGTTCTCACAGGATTAACGAAAATGCATATCCAACCAACAGATTAGCCCCACAGGCACTAAAACACAACACAACACAAATATTTCAGTTGAAATATATTCAATGTGGACTTTTTCTTTAAGTCTCACTTCCATCTGCAAGTAACTGCCGCCCCTCAGAGAGCGAGCTTCTACCCCCTAGTGTCAGCCGTCCCTCGGGCACGGTGCTCAACACAGCGAGCGGCACCGCTGAAAGGTCACGGAGGATAGAAAACACAGCGCATCCTGCAATATTCATTAGAGATGCCAGATTCCCCCGGAGTGCATCTGAACATGACAAATTGTCAATGTTTGTCAATGCGGTTTTTCGTCCATTTGTTTCACATCATGAAGGCTGAAGTAAAATAAATCGGCGGGAATGTTTGACCAGGTTTGACAGGACAAATAAATCGAGAGTAGGTTAGGAGGAAAAAAAAAGAACAAACACTTAATAAACACCTTTGATTGGATAAGGGAGAGGAGCAGCTGATGCCCACTTACAGCTTCTACACTCACTGGAAATTGCATTCGGAGAAAAGCTGTAGGAGCTGATTGTACTGTATGCTTCGTGTGTGTGTGTGTGTGTGTGTGTGTGTGTGGCTCAGAACAGGACAAAATGAAGGAAAAATAATTTAAAAAAAGAGCGATTTTTTTTTAATAAAGATTTGTTTGGACTACAGTCAGTAATTGTGCAGTAAGTTGTATCCTTCAGTAATCATATCACTCCTCTATTGGACTATAACTATGATTATAGATCATTTTCCCATGACCTGCTGTAGTTATTGTTCATTTCCAGCGCAGCGCATTGGTGGAGCCGTCAAATTATTAAACAATTGCTACATTTCTGTACCGTAATGACTTTATTTTCACAAAAATGCCAAAACCATGCCCTTATGCAATTTTATTTATCAGGAGCTCCTGTTTCACTGGGCAAAACTGCACGCTTATCCATAATTCATAACACCAGGTGTGCAGCAATCCCAAACGCGAGAATGCATTTTATAATGTCTGGATACCAATATGTCATAAGTCAGTAGTATAATGGAAGCCATGTGCATGGCATATACAGTACCTGTCTGTGTATATTCTAATATCCTAACCCACTAAATCACATCATTCCCAGGCTAAAATAATAAAAAATAAACGTGTGTGTGTGTGTGTGTGTTTCTGTTTGCAACTATGGAACACACTCTCCATGAAAAGTTGTAGTGGACTCTTTAGTGAAGAGATCTGATCAGTTTTGATGAATGACAGATCATTTTTAGAGGAGGCCATCATGCAGGAACTGACCCGTGAAGCTGATTGTGGAGAGAAATAGCTAAAAAAAACCCAAAAAAAACATGTGAAAGCTGATACAGGTAAAGACAAGCAAGATGCTACACAGGTAAAAATTTAAAATCCAAAGCAACATATAGCTGAGCTGAGCGGATGAGGGTTAGGGGCTTGACTCAAGGGTCCACTGGTGGCAGGTTGGTGCTACCGTGATTCAAAGTAACAATCTTCCAATCAGTAGTCCAAGGCCCTAAGCACTGAAGTACATGCTACTCAATAACAAAAAAAAGAACAAGTAGAACAAGTAGAACTTGTTGACACCAATGGCGCCAATGAGGGATGCTTCTGACATCAAGAAGTCTAGTTCTTCTTGTTATTAATTTGTATGCCTGAAATCCCCTTATAATATATACGTCAAACATGAAGGAAGCTACTGAAAAAAAAAAAAATCTCAGACATTTGACCTTGCTGTGACCTTGACCCTGTTTTGGATCAATTCCAAAATCTAGGCCGTTCTAATCAGCTCTGATGATTACAATGACAATTCCATATAAATCCTACAAACATTCAACCACTCGCTCTTGAGATACCTCGATAATCGTATTGATAATCTCGGATGTCAATAAGACAAGCAACACGGAGGATAATGGTCTCTAAGTGAACCAGGAGAGCTAAAGTCATCCTGAGCTAATTTGTGTTGATTACAGAGGTGGACAGAAGCCAAGGGTGCTAACGCTGTAGCGCAGAGAGCAGAAGGACGAGAAGATGTACCAACCATGACACACTGCTCGCTCTCGCCCATTCCCCCAGCCATTACACCTGCTGTTAAACACTGTGCACATTACTGAACCTGGACTATCTCGGCTGCTGGACTGGAAACACACCTGAACCTCCTGCTGTCCTTTATGTAATGGACAGCACTGAACTATGACAGTTTTTTTTTTTTTTTTTTTCTGTGGTCACCGAAGTTAGAACACCATGTGCACCCTGCTCTCGATGTGTCTACTTCTCTTACACTCTCTCTGTCACACTATTGTGTCACTCCGGTTCCTCAAATTCGCTGCCCTTGAGTAAAACGTGACAAGATAATGGAAGCAACTGCCCACTCCGTGCTTGTTTAAAGAGAGCGAACAGCGAATATCGGCTGAAATCGGTGCTGCCAGCGAGGGCCGAGTCGGGTCTGCAGCATGCACAATGAGCTGAAGTGAAGTGTAAAGGGCAGCGAATGTGGCCTTTAAACAAGGTAGAGCTCACAGTCCTTTCATCACCTGCCAAGAGAACCCACATGCACTGCCTGACATTGTTACGAGGAGGGCAAAAAAGACGCTTTGTATGGAGGGTACCTACGCTGGGCTTTCATAACACATTAATAAGCATAGGCATACATCTTTTATAAAGCAGTGCTGAAGGATTCATCAAAGGCTTATGACAAAACTTGAGATGTGACTTTGTATTATACATGAACTGTATTATATGTTTTATACGTTGTCAGGCCTCGGTCATGGGCTGTATCGAGAGCTGAGTTACGTGCGCCTTATGAGAACTTAATAAGGGAATTGTTCAGACCTCAGGTGTAACTATGGACTTAAGCTCTACTCGGACAGTTTGCTGAAAACAGAGTCACCATAGACTTTATAAACCCAGAACTGCTTTAAAACAATTTCTATGAAGACCACATTTATAACGGCTTGTTAATGTATATGTTCATAATATGTTATGATGCAGTTATAAAGTGTTTTACACATAACTATCTAAATGTATGAAAATGCATTACATTTTATTGGAATGGTTATGAAGCATTATGACTTGTTAACGGAATGCATTTTAAGTAATGTTCATAACACATTATACACGTTTAAATACTGTTCATAACACATGTTAAAGAGACCTGCCATGATTTTTTTAAATAGATACTAGTATGTATATATATATATATACACATATGCTGGATATATGCTGGATTATAATACATTTTAGGAATATATAATGCATAATAAAGCATGTTCATAAATTATTATAACAACGTGTATAACACCTTATCGGTGCTCTGATTTTTTTTTTCTTTCTTTTTTTTTTTTTTTAGTAACTGAACGTATGTTCCATTTATCAGTGTAGATAAGTGTAATGACATATGATGCATTGTAATGCGTTTTAGGAATTCATAATAAAATGTAGCGCATGTTCATAATAATTCTAACAATGTGTACAATGCCTTATGGATGCGCTGATTGTTTTAGCAAGTAACGAAATGTATATTTCATTTCTCAGTGTAGACGAGTGTAATACATTACGATGCATTATAATGCATGTTAGGAAATCACAACGTGTAATAAAGTGCAGCGCATGTTCATAAATAATTATAACAATGTGTATATTACCATATGGGTGCATTATAAAATGTTAGGAATGGGATCATTGTTGATTAAAGATAATGGCTTTATTAAAAAAAAAGTGATTTGTTGCAATGTTTACGAACGTGTTATGAAAGCCCTGAGTGCTACCATATTCCGTCTCTGACCGACACAAGAAAGAATGATGCTCATTTGAGCATTTGAAGGGAAATATAAATCTATGAATACTGCAGTACCCATGGGCAGCTATTATCTGCATTATTGTAGCATTGGTTGGGAAAGTTATTAATAAATATGTATTATTTTGTATACAGCCATTTGCAATGACAGAACAAAAACTTAACCACATTCTTATATTACATGGCATCAAAAATAACAAGAATTCCCCTGGAAAATCCAGCAGCTTATTATAATGCATTATATTTGCTTGGTGTAAACAATGTTAATGAACAATGCTTATTGTTTAATGAGCATGGCTTCTATCATCCAGCTTTCCTCCCCAATCAGCATCACCCTGAGCCCACATCATAGGCATTAATTATACCACGAACCTAACAAGTGATCCTTCCATATACCACGAGGAACATGTTGCTTTCCACTCGCATGCTCATAAACAGATGTTCTGCAATGCAATCAACTAAATAATCGAACGCTAAAGCCGGGGTTATAAATATTATGCGTAAATATGGTACATGCTCTCCTGAAGTCTGAAACGAACGGTTAGGCGTGCTGTGCCTCGGGCTGTAGCAAACCTTGAACATATTTCAGAGTCTAGACTGTAAATCAGTTTTTCATTTCATTTATACCATATGGCCATTGCATATCCGTAGGTCTGTTCCCAACAGAGCCATGTTTTTGAATTTTCATTTCTCTGTCTCGGTGCAGGAAAAAAGTGAAAAAAAAAGCATACTTCTTATTTAATTAATTGTTTAAGCATTGCAAGGCTCAGGGTCATAATGTTATAGGAAAACCATCAACAAATAAGGTGGCGCGATGAGTTGTATTTACAGACGTTCCTGTTATCACTTGTGTTATAGCAGCTATAAACAGTCATTCCCTCACTAACCTATATTTTTTTTCTCTCTCTGTTGAGGTTAATAGAAAAAAAAAAAAAAAACAGCTCGACATATAACAAGGAACCGCAAAGCCTTCTGTCCTGAAGACTTCCCGATGCAAAGTGCTGTGATAAAGTTCTAACACAGGGGACTCATTACAAACATGCTAAATAAACATCTCCTTGAAGAAAATGCCACCATGTCAACAATTACACGTGTTTTAAATCCGTCACATGGAGCGCCCGCCATAGAAGTTCCTCTGATTTAGCTGTGAAATATTGCACTTGCGTAAGAGAAGGATGCAAGTGCGAAAGACAAAATAGGATAATCCATAATCATAATCAGACAGTGGGGAAAAAACAGGCAAAGGTCAAAACATGAAGAACAAAAGAAAAAATCTCCAAAACTCAGATGCAAGGCTTGCAAATGCACAATAAGACTTCGGAATCGGACAAAGAAACAGCACGGTATAACACCGAACAGGTGAACACAATAGGGTAACACACCAATGACAAAACAAGGGCGGAGACAGGTCTAGATCATGAACAAAAAGCATGCCTTCATGATGACTCTTTCATGACTTCATGACGTACATAAACATGTATTAAGGCTTACTCCAACATGCAGCGGTTGCCACTGACTGCTTTTGTCACCCGATTCCTTTTGTTCACATAAAGTTGCACTTTCCAAGTTGCGCTCATGGTAAAATGTCATGAGAAATAATCTGTGGCAAGTCAAATAAAAAAAAAAAAAACTTACTCTTATTAAGGGTCAGAGAAGATATGCATACGTTTCATTACACTGTCACGACTTTGTCATAGTTTTTTTTTTTTTTTTTTTCTTAATACAAAAACATGATGTGAACCCAAGACAAAACAACACAAAAGTCAACTTTGTTGTGTTGGGAACACCACCACGTGCTGAGAGGGAATTCCTAACAAATATAAACCTGACACAGGTGCTGTTATAGCAAATGAATCGACACAATCCAAAAATTAACAGTCATCTGGTATCAATCACGTTTCGATCACAGCCGTGACGATATTCACTATAAGCACACTCCTGCTTGTGTGCTGTTGCTTACATGAATATTGCGTTGTTCTTCTACCTCGGTGTAGTTTTCAGCATCTCTTTGCAGTGTCTTGCTCTTCTTTGAGATTGCATCACCTAGCTGGTGTTTGTCTAGTGTCAGTCTTGTTCCTAGGTTACGCCTTTTAGATCCTACCTTTATTGTTTCTTTTCTTGTCTTGTTTTTTTTTCTTTCTGTTAGCTTTTGTTCCTGTTATGCTTTGTTTTTGGTTTGTCCTTGTATAATCATTCTTTGGAACCTGCTTCTGCCGCTCTGCTTCATTTCTTACAGTTTCACTCACAGGCTGTTTCCTGAAAGGCTGCAGTCGAATTTTTATCCTGGTTTAGATCTCAGCAAATGGGACCAGCTGGTGCGAACCAAGACAAGGCAGCACTTAAGACAAAGCTAATGAGTGCGCATACTTAGCACTCGTCGCTACGCAGCATTCTTCTTTTAGGAAACTAGAATTCCTATACAGCTGTTTAAAGACGGTACATCATCACATGATCACCTACAGGTAATGAGATGAGCGTTATTCCAGTGTGTGCCTAAAGGTGCAGCATCAAGCATTGTGATATTTCCTGAAATACGACACTCAAATACAGACAGATGACTGTGGAAGGTGAAAGCAGGGCTATCAGCTCACTCCAACCTAGGGCAATTTTCCATTTCTAATGTATATCAGAACGGCGCTGAAATTATGGTAATGCTCTAAGATGCACAATAATAATTCCACATGGAACAAGAAAGAGATGATTTATACCCCTCTCCTCTTCCATTTGCAGTTCATTAAGTCACTGTCTTCCTGTAATAGCTGGACAGAAATTAAGGTAGTGAATATAATGTTGGATAAAGCATCATTAGTATTAGGATAAAGATGGCATCTCTGAGGAAGATGACAGCAGAGAAATGTATTGTGCGTACCATCATCAGGCTCGGTATCGATCTTTTGGCACAGGGCACCGAAGATGTGGAAGTGCTCGAAGATCTTAAGAGTGCTATAGCACCAAGAAGGGCGTGGCTTAGTGTCTGAAGACTTGGAAGGGTCTGGTATAAACAGTGTACCTAATATACCTTTGGGTCCAGTAGTTATTTGCAGGTTATACCTATTCTGTTGTAGGAAATGCACAGTATGGGTCACACGTTACTTAAGGGTAATGTTCATAAACCTGATGAAGTGACACCTACAGTACATAAGCCCTTCATAACGCCTTCATGATGCATATAAATCTTTGCTAACTTCACGGCTCCTTCATGACTTCATGATATATATATATAAACATTTACTGACTTTATTATTCCGTCATGACATGCATAATCATTAACATCATGATTCCTTGATGACTTCATGACATACATAAACATTTTTTTAACTTCATGAGTCCTTCATAACATCATTATGTACATAGACATTAACTTGACTCCTTCGTGACCTCTTGTCATAATCATTGATGTCATGACTCCTCGATGACTTCATGACACACATGCTATCTTTGTGACTCCATCATGACCTCATCACGTACACGGCCATTAACTTCATGACATACATAAACATTAACATGATGTCTCATTCATGTCTTACGGACATACATAAACACTGACTAAGCTCATGACTCATCCATGACCTCATTATGTCCATGAAGATTAACTTCATGACTCCTTCATGACATGCATACAAATGCATTAAGGCTTATTCCAGGAGATACCACCTGCCATTGTTTGCTTTTGTCACTCTATGCCACACCTAAGCACATCGACAGGTTTGTGTTTACATGAGGTTGTGTTATGACACTTTCCAAGCGACGCTTCTGGTAGAGTGTCATGAGCATGAAATATCAGAAGCAAAGCCGTTCTTATTAAGGGTCAGAGAAGATATGCATGACTGTCATTACAGTGTCATCATGATGTCATTATGATGTCATCCATATTATGATGTTAGGATTTAAAGATTCTATCTTAATATTTTATTTTTAATAGCATTTTTATTGTTGTGTACGTGTACACATTTATTCTTATTATTTTTATTTATTTTTTATTTATGCACATGGACATATTTATAAAATTGAAATGATATAAGCAAGAATATGAAATTTATATAAGGGCTACAGAAGGTATACAAAACGTTACAGTGCCATAACTGTTAGTGTCAAATCCATTTTTTAAAATTATTATTATTATTTATTTTTAAAATCACTTGGGTAAACCTGGCTATGACGTCGGCTATACAGCGTCATACCACAACCTCATGTGAACAATAAAAGTCAGGCATTATGTCAACTGAACATCACATTTTGCAAAAGCAGCCTTTATATATAAATATAGGTCTGCAGATGTACATAACATGTCATGAAGGGCTTATGTAGGTGTCATATAATCCTATGTACACTATATGAACACCACCGTATGAACTCTAGAAATTGATTATAGCCATAAGTTTTAATGAGTTTAACATAAGCCTGCCTTTATTTACCTATTTAATTTTTTTTTTTAACTTACATAATTGACTTAAGAGGAAATTCTGCCCTTAATTTAAATATGTCGATCTAAAAAGCGTTACATTTAAAGTTACATCATACATTACACTGCGCTAGCAGGGAAGAAGTGGCGAAGCATTGAAGAGTTCATTTATTTTGTGTGTATATTTGTTACATTTTAGTAGAACAAATGACACTGTATGAATGATATGGTGTGTGTGTGTATATGTGTATTTGTGTGTGTGTGTGTGTGTGTGTGTGTGACTGTAGGCTTGTTTCTCAGACAGATACCCAGCTCTTGCTAGCGATGATCACAGAACAGAAAATCATAACTAATATTTTAGCTGGGGGGATATTTTATTAGGGATAAAAGCACTTTTCAGTCTGTCTCCTCTTGGGACTCTTTATTCAGAGACATTAAGGCAAAAGCGATAGACTGATGAAATACAATTTTGAGAGAATTGGGGGAAGGGGGGGGGGCATTTTTGGTAAATAGCCAAGCAAACTTTACAAATAGAAAGAAAAGGATTGACCTCATAGAAGGTTACATTAACTGAAAAGCTTTCATATAGCCCGATAAACAGAAAAGTAGATGCTACCTAACTACCTGCCTAAACAGCTTGTGGCACTAAGAAAAACTGTTAGATAAAAAAAAAAAAAAAAAATGATTATAGACAATTTTACTAAGAATTCCCACTCTTGAACTGACACTATCCATAATACAGATGGATTGTACAGATACAGTCTTCACAGCAAATACAAAGTATTCTGTATGTTTTTTTTTTCTTGGATAAGCTATAAACAATGTCACAATTATGCAATATGTACCCAGCGAGATTAGAAGTGTAATTCCATCATGAAGAAGGTCAATAGAGCCGTGTCTATAGGTGAATAAATGCCGTTAATGCTGCAGAGCTTGAATTCAAAGCCTTTTTTTTTTTTCAGTTCGTATTGAGCAAACCCTTTTACATTATAAACAGAAGGATGTCCCCATGCACCTTGAGCTTAATGAGTTCTGTCATTGACTGAAATCCTCAGTCGAAGGATTGAATGAATAAAGAAAAAAAACAAAAAACAAATACATTTGCAAAGTTGTCTGTTACTAATTAAAATGCAAAGTCTTCAGACATAATGACTTTTTAATGTACATATAGAAACAGCAAGTCTTAATACTCTGGAGGGTGAAAAACAACAGAAAACGTGTCTTAATATATATCTTAGCTGTTTTAATTAAAGAAAAAGAGAGAATAGTTAGTAAACTTAAATACAAGTCATAATTCAAAGTGTTTGTTTAGATACACTACTTTAGGTTTATAGACAGGATTTGAGTGATTAATGTGATATTTACAACTACAACTATCCCACATTTGATATTTTAGCACTATACTAGCCTCTTATTAGAGTTTTATTTCAATGTTCGCCATCTTCTCATTCATATATCATCATCTTAGACTTTTTATTTTATTTTCCTTTTTTAAATTTTTAACTGTCTGTTTGATTTTTTTATATCATATTACATTTGACAGCAAAGACAAAAAAAAGAAAATGATTTCCTTTTTTTCATGCTTAAAGGCAGGTGCTTATATTTCATCTACAAGCTATTAAAAAAACCCAGTCTTGGACACTTCTACTCAAATAAAATTTGGCAACCTTGGAGGTTTAAATTTACACACAGGTGATTTGTAGAAATTGAACGTGAAGCTCAGAAAATAAACATAAGCACGTGCGTAACCCGACTCTGAATACGAGGAACTTTCCCACCTAAAAACATCACATCTATTTAAGTGTTTATAATCAGATTTAAAGCAATCCTTAAATAATAACTCAATAAAACTCTTAATTACTTATAGATATATTTAACTGTACTATATTTAAACAGCAAAATACAAATAAAATAAATATAATAAATGAAATAAAAATATACTATATACTATACAGTCCCCATACAGCAGTACAAACATGCACATTTATTTAATTTATTTATTTTTATTTACTTATTTATTTGTACTCTCATGCTTGCTGTATTTGTTCAAACACTCTCATATTACACATTTACAATAAAGAAACAAAAAAAAAAGCAAACTGCTCGCTACTCTGAAAAGCAGACTGTAATAGTCAGAAACACATTATCGCATATGCAGGAAGCTTCGGCTTCTCTTTCCATTTTCATGCAGGTTCCTGCACTTATCGGGGATCAATCAGTCTCTCTGACAGCTGGCCAGAGGGCTTGTGCTCGTGTATCCATCATGAGAGGACACAAGCATCGCTATCATCTCCTTTCACTCACATTCACACACTCTCTGAACCTGGCTTAAACTCAAACTGTAGTGTTCAGGACTATTCCTAAATCCTGTAATCCGCTGCCGTTGTAGAGCTCCAAATATGCAATATAAATGTGAGAATTATCGATTAGGTCTCATGCTCTGTTAAGTTCTGAAGACTTGGTTTAAGTGGGCTAATCATAAAAAAGTTCCCATGACCACAACAAGACTGCAAAGGGGATCCCTAATGCTTTTGCATTACAGCTTCAGGCCAAGAAGTGTGCATTAGCGTGATCAATATTACTTAACTCTTGGCACACTATAGCCACAGATCCAACAATGTATATGCAATTTACATGGGCACAGCGCAGAATATTTTTCAGTGTAGTGGCCAAAGCTCAATGACTTGCCAATTAAACTGCCAGTGGCCACGCAATGGCATAAAACAATGACCATTATGCTGCTTAAGATACAATGTTAAGAATCTGGGATTTAATTTCAGCACATTATCAGCCACATTGTGGTTCAAATATGGTGCTTTTTCAGTGGGTAAGTGCTTTATTGCTTTAATGTCATGTATTTTTCAGAAATGAGCCATTATAAACAAGCCAACAAATCTTTCATGGCATTAAAATCAGAGCCGGAGCTCTAAGTGTGCTTTCACGTATATGCAGTGTTTAGTTTGCATGCAACTCCAGCACTGTGTCTTCCATGCTTGGGTGACTTTTGTGAGTTCTATGCACATTTGGTAAAGGTTTGTTTACATTTTTCTGTCACCCTATTTCTGACTGTAGAATGAAAGAGTTTGATGTTCTCAGCCCTTGCTTTCAGTGAATTTAATTACATACAGCATGAAACTTAACCAAACTAAACCAAATAACAATCAGTTTGCTATCAAATTCGCACTGATTTAGACTCACTAAACCCATGGAAGCTTCCACTTAAAGAAAACCTCCTCCACATCTCCTCCACTTAAAGAACATCTTGTGTATTGTCTCATAATTCTATATACTAAGTCAGAATTATGGGATACTAAACCTTATGGGATGCTAAGCCATCATTGAGCTTTTAAGTCATAAGTATTTAATATTATGTCATAATTATGAGACAGAAAGCCATAATTTCAAGACACTCAGTCATATATGAGATATTAAGGCATATTTTTACAATAAGTCATAATTATTTACAATAAGTCATATTAAGTTATAAGATACTTAGCCATAATTGAGATATTAAGTCATAATTATGAGATAGAAAGTCATAATTGAGATATCACGTCATATTTTTTGAAACACTAAGTCAACATTTTTAGACAAGTCATTATTATTATATTATTCTAATGATGACTTAGTTTCTTGAAATTATGACTTGCTATCTCATAATGGTGACGTAGTATCTCAAAATTGACTTGCTATCTTTTATTTACTTGTTATAAATAGGACTTGTTATCCCATAATGATGACGTAGTATCTCAATATTATGACTTGTTATCTCATAATGATGACATAATATCTCAAAATTATGACTTCTCATAATGGTGACATAGTATCTCAAAATTGACTTATCTTTTTATTGACTTGTTATAATTATGACTTGTTATCTCATAATGATGACCTAGTATCTCAAAATTATAACTTGTTATCCCATAATGATGACCTAGTATCTCAATATTATGACTTGTTATCCCATAATGATGACCTAGTATCTCAATATTATGACTTGTTATCTCATAGTGATAACCTAGTATCTCAAAATTACGATTCATAATATCATAACTATGACTTAGTATCTCATAATGATGACCTAATGTTTTGAAATAGCTTTATCTTATATGTGACATCTCAAAATTATGAGTTATTATATTTAAGACTTTTTAATCTTATAATATAATGACATAGCACTTTGAATTTATGAGATAATATCTTTAAATTATGATTTGTTTTCTCATAATGTTGCCTTAGTAGTGACGGAAATGAGCTTCCATACCAAACAGACTAATAAATGTGAAGGTGCACTAAAATAAACAGGTCTCATGGAAGCACACCAGCACCACTGACAGCACCCATAACCAAAAAAAAAAAAAAAAAAAAAAGCAAGTGCGTATGAGACAAGGCTAGATCCAATCTCGCATGGCTGGAGGCAACTCAAATCTGCAATCAATCAAACAGACATGCCAGCACGTCTGTCATATCTGTTTTCTTTTCCAGCGAGTGCTGTTTTTATTCTGCTTTGGATGAGCCACCAACCGGAGAAGAAAGCAGAGATGACAGACATGCCATCTCAAGTCTATTTGCACTCCAAACGCTAACTTTCTTTTTGCTTTCTCGACAGATTTCCCTGAGAAAGCATGGCGAGCCCTGATCCTCTGGCACAAGGATACCTCATTTCTATCCTCTTGAACCTCACAAAGAGTGTCCACTCTCTTTTTTTTTTTTCTACTCACCTTCTCTCCAGCAATTTCACAAATCCTTCTCCAGGGTTTAACCAGCAATCTTTGACTAAGTGTCTGCGTTCATGATAATGCATCACACATTTAAACCGTTAACAATTAAACGAGGGTGCAAAATAACAGAAGGGACTGCTCATTTCAGAACTTGACAGAGGTAACTGAAAGTAAAGATGTTTGTTAGGAAACCGGCAGACAATCCACACAAAAAAATGAGAGACATGTTTGGGGTCAAACAAACAGGCAGTGAGTCAGGCGATCAGCAAATAGGGCAACAAGGACAAAACCAGGATTGGAAAAAAAAAAAAACAGAAACTAGAAACGTGATCAAAAACCAGAATATCTAAAGACAGAAAATAAGGCTTGGTAAGTCAGGCAAGAATCGCAACTAACTGAACGTCCGAGGTCTGTAATGTATAGGAGAGTAGATGATGGGAACCAGGTGAGTGCAATCAGTAATCAGGTGAGTGGGAATGTGACACTGATCTTGCCGCAAGGTGTTCTGGGATTTGGAGTTCAAAACAGTTCCGGTGCTGAGGTGACAGTGGTTTACTCAATCTCAAATTAACACTTCTGAATCATCGTTTTTTTCACAAACCCCAGAAGGTAGATTATTATTATCCATCCATCCATCCATCCATTTCCTGTACCGCTTATTCTACACAGGGTCACAGGGAGCCTGGAGCCTTTCCCAGGGAACTCGGGGCATAAGGCAGGGGACACCCTGGATGGGGTGCCAACCCATCTCAGGGCACAATCACACACCCATTCACACATTATGGACAATTTGGAAATGCCAATTAACCTACAACACATGTCTTTGGACTGGGGGAGGAGACCAGAGTACCTGGAGGAAACCCCCGAAGCAGGGGGGAGAACATGCAAACTCCACGCACACAGGTTGGAGGTGGGAACTGAACCCCCAGCCCCAGAGGTGTGGGGAAAATGAGCTAACTACTAAGCCACTATGCCCCGCTATTATTATTATTATTATTATTATTATTATTATTATTTCAGTTTGTGAGCCTGCATTTAACCATCAGAAATTGCTCCAGACGTTTTACCACATTACCACATGACTCGCAACCCAGTTTTTGCAGAGAAGGGGAGATGTTTCATGAACCTGGTAAGTCTAATCATATGTTGTGAAAAGCACAAAGTTTACACATGAAGTGGGCAACTCTCAAAATTAAGGTCAAATTATTTATTTCACATTGATCTAGAATTTCAAATAGCACAGCAGTAGAGCTGGGTAAGGTTAAATTTGGTGCAGAATGTGTGCATGCAGAGCAATCGAGTGAGAGTTAGACAGGGTGATATGCATCGTGTAGAAGGTGCTGCTTTTTTCTGTGAGACTGGGTTGTTAATTAACAACTAACAACTGCAGTGAGTAAGGTTGCTTTCAGTATTTTGTCCATCTATGTATATATGAATTGCGATCTAACCAAATGTACACTTGGTTGGCTCAGGGGTTCGTTGGATGGTTAAAGCTTTTCTGAAATAAATTAATCTGTTGTAGTGCTCTACATCGAGTCTTTAAGAGTTCCCCCACAGGGACAAATCCAATAACTGTTTCCTCTAAGAGGGTAATGGATATCTTAATTGACTTAATTGGGTGCAACAACTGATACAGAAATGCCTTGATCCCTTACACTCCTTAAAAAAAAATAAGCGTTTACTCAGTGACGTCTTTCTCGCCAGGTTCCATAGTTGTGGATTTACATTTCTGCAGATTAATTTACCTTATATAAACTGAACTTGACTCCGTAATCACTTTGCGTATTATTCATCTCACATCATGTTATCCATTAGCTACCATACATGATCAAGCAACTTCAGTGAAGATACAAGCGTGAGGAATGTGACTCTGGTCCTGAGAGTCTAAGAGAAACTGGAAGATCAATCATCAATTAAATTCAGTGTGAAAGTGGATGTGGATTTGAGGACTCTGGCCCTCACGCCCGCCAGCCTTTTGTCATCCCTGGCTTTTTATATTATTTTATATTTTCAGCATGACATCATTACTATTAAATTCTGAGTAACTATAGCTTTGTTGCTTGTGCTAATTACTGCTGTAAAAATCTGGTAGTGTTTACACAAGGTACTAGAACTTAAAATACTTTAAAAATCCAATTTGCAAAGCAGTCCTGTACTGTCATCAGTGCCACATTTAGTCACACTCGTCTGTATCCATCTACTTTATATGAGCTGTATCATTGTTGTAATTAGAAATCTATCTTTGACTGTCACACATATTTAGTTTTTCCAGGCATTTTGTTGCTCTGGGAGCTTAATCAACTCAAACACCTTAAATTGCTGCGAAAATTAGGTGTCGATTTAGGCAACATCTGTAAAACAGATATTATTCTCACCTCCTGAAAAGTTGCTGTTTTGAGGATAGCATGTTCTCTCTTGACGCCAATGATATGTGTTTAGATGACGGTCCTCCTTAAACCACTTCAATCAAGTGCACATCATCACATCAGCACATCATCAGCATTTGCTGAACAGGACAGGATCTGTAACTGTTCCCAGTTCCCAGTTCTCCTTCCTGTGAGAGCTGGGCTGTACATCATCCTTTGTTAGCCTTTACAAGTGCTACTTGTAGAATCAATTCCACTTGATCAGTTACGTGAAAGTTAGCTATAAACATATACTGACAGAGCAAATACACTATATGACCGCAAAGTATGTAGACACCTGACCATCACACCCATATGTGGTTCTTCCCCAAAGCATTGGCACAAATTTGGAAGCATACAATTGTCTACAATATCTTTGTATTATGTAGAATTACAGTTTAATTAGAAGCCCAAGTTCCAGCATGACGATGCCCCTGTGCACAAAGCGAGCTCCATGAAGACATGGTGTGTGAAGGTTGGAGTAGAAGAAC
>CM075014.1:21359072-21379708 GCA_037576675.1 Pangasius sanitwongsei | reverse complement strand
CTCAGGATGCTCTCGATAGTCCCTCTGTAGAACATGGTGAGGATGGGGGGTGGGAGATGTGCTTTCCTCAGTCTTCTTCTATTCTTCTTCAGTCTATTTTTTGATGCCCACAGTGGACAAATCAGTAGCCTGGGCACCTGGGGCATGTGTATTTCATTACCAGACTATTATTTTTGTTTTAAACTGTAATGCCTGGTGGACGAAATACTCTGCAATGACTCATGAGTGTATACCTTTAACAGTAACTGAAACCTCATCCTTTAAATGGACTTTTACCAGTTTTAGCACATTCATGCATTCACCTTTGCGCCACTAAAGTCCTAAACAGTAAACAGTATATTTGGTAGAATTTACATTTTAGACACTTAGAGTTGTTCATCGTCAGTGTTTGTTCCCCTGGTGATGGATTTTGTTCTAACCAACATCTCCCGTATTGCAGAAATGCTATCACGGTTTTGTCACCTGACGGTGCTAATTTTTTTAAATCAATCGCTTCAAAAGGTGACTTCGTCCTTTTTCCCCACTAATGTATCAAATTCGGTTCACACCTGAGCCTTGTGATCATTTCCCAAAAATGCCACTAGATCTTATTTCGGTCAGTTACTGCATTGATCTTTCCCGGATTTCGAATCTTCGCTCTTAGGCCATTCCTGATTAATCATTATTGAATTCCCATGTCAAAGCACACGTCTGGAAGTGATATTAGCTCCCTAATTCACTGGTTTGACGTGTGAATTCACATAACCGCTTCACACGGAGAACTGTCAGCACCATCATCGCCAGCGTTTGAGTAAATTGCGGGGGAGGTGTGGATCACGAACGCAACTGAATGCTTGAGTGACGGCGCATGTAGACGTGTGCATGAGAAACCCTGCTCACATGGACACGTGTCTGAATGTGCCCACAGAGGAGAGTGAATAATTAAAGAAACACACGAATGCACCAGAAATAGACACAAATTCTCTCTCTCTCTCTCTCTCTCTCTCTCTGCTTACTGCATTATTTAATTTCTCCACTTTCTCTTTCTCACACATCACTGTGTACTTTTCATATATTATCTAATATTGTTCTTATGACAATCTGGTATTGACGCAGGCACCGAGCTGAAGTCACCACTGCCGTAAATAATTGAGGAGCGTATAAATAAAAACGGAAATGGATTTTTTTTATTTCAGGTGATTTACAAACAATAATTGTGTAAATGACACTGAGTGTGCAGTCTGAAGAGGGAACGACATACGAAGGAGAACGTTGCAAGCACTAAATGTTCCTGGATATCAGGAAGAGGATCCTGGGAAAGTAAAGTAGACTTTAAACTTAAATAATGCAGAATAAAGGCAGCAAGATACTGAAAACCTGTTCAAAATAGGATATGACTATGTACTGGGTACTATATGTACACTCTTAGAACATTTAGAAGTATATTAAGCTTATTTCTAGATATATTTATTGATTCATTTTTACATTTTATATACATGTAGATTTTATAAGTAGAAGTAAAACTATCTGCCAATGGAACATGATAATTGGAAGAAATGAACAAACATGGCAAGGACTACTATGTAATAGGACTAAGGTGTATTTAAAATGAATTCAAATGTTTGGTCGTTACTTGCCAGGCTTCGTATTAGCTTTGTTAACAGATTAGCAGTGCAGGCTAATTGTACTAGCTACGTACCCTCACCAGAGGCACCAAACTAACTAACTAACTAGCTAACAATGTTCGCACTGATGACTGGATTACTTAAACATATCAAATAACACACGAATCAGTGGGAAAATTGTTCATTTGATTTACGTGTTACACTTTACTTTACAATTTACTTAATTTTTTTTTTTTTTTTAAAGCAATTTACTGGTAGCAGAGTTGCTAGTAAAGTGCTTTAAGTTTATAGTAAATAACTGTAAAACACATATACAGTAAAGTACTGTAATATCGTACATAGTAGAAAATAACACATAATCCAGTACATTTGCTCATTTGGCTGATTTAAAAAAAACAAAAAAAAACAAAAGTGATTTATGAGTGATGCAGAAGGTTAAGAGTTTTGCTCAAGGACCTAGCCATGGCAGCTTAGCAGTGCTGGGATTTGAACACACAACCTTCTGATCTGTAATTCATGCTATTAAACAGTGAGCCACAACGACTAGCTTAACTAACATGCAGTGATTCATCCATCTCCTCCACTGAATTAACTCGCACTAAAAGATGAATTTCGCTGTTTTACGCGTATGGCAGCATATAAAGTTAAACTCAAGCAGGGTTTGTTTTTCTCTAAAATAATCGCTAAAAATAAAGGGCACACAAATGATCCACTAATCTGCAGATGTTGAGACAAGGAGAAATCTTTAGCATTCTCACCTCTGCCAAAAACGTTAGATATCCCATGATGCAACTGCCTAATCTTTTACAGTTTAACCCTGTAAAATAATAAGGCAGTATTTTGCTGTAAAATAAATACTGTAAATGTACAAATTTTTTACAGTGTACATGCCAGGCTTTGTATTAGCTATTAGCGAATTAGCTAACTGTACTAGCTACAAACACTCTCCAGAGACACCAATGTTCTCTGCTACTTCTTTCCCACCTTTATTTTTCTACATGATGTCTCTGTATACATTTCCTGAGAGGTCGTATATATGACAGGATTTGGAAATGAAAACACAATTATAAGTTCCACTGTTTTCGAGTCAAGCAGTAAATGGGAACTGATTCTAGCATATGAGCCATACATAGCATATGAGCCATCAGAGTTATCACTCACGTGATAGGAAAACACTTTGTTAATAATAATATTCTACATAGAACCCAGAAGGAAAACCCTCAAGAACCCTCAAAAGTATAGATTGATTGAATATTGATAAGGTAAATGAGTATGAAAGCCTTGTCAAAGGTTCTATTTAAAAGCTGTTAGTATTGAATGTGTGAACGTGTGGCGAATATCTAATGTAAAAGAAAATTTACAGTGGAAATAATAAATCATTATTTGAGAATTGTTCATAATTTTGAAAAGGAATACTTTAGATAAACTTTTTTTCATTATTAAGGCCTGGTGTAATGGTATAATACATGTAACACATGCTCTCCAGAATCCAGAAGTGACTTTCATGCAACAGTGAATCACAAAACGGGGGCAAAACCAGTAAATTTGCGTAGACGCTGCTCTGTATTTTGAACTTTTAGGTAGAAACGCATGCAGCCGACTAGTCATTTAACCAAACACACAAAACCGACATGTTATATCGCTCATGTGAAAGACGCAGTCGTATGTAGACTCTGCTACTACATCAGTTTCTACGTTCTTTTTGTGAAAAATAAGAACGTTAATGTGCTATTTCATATTAATTTCCTGATATTTCCAATTTCAGTGTTTCCAAATTATCCTGCGTGAAGTGAATATCCCTTAATAAATACACAACATCACTGATGTATGTACTTATTCCCCCATTTGATGTAACTGTCAAAATAACACGGACACAAATGATATGAATTATTTTTCATAACGAAACCAAGTTTAAGGCTGAACAATGTCAAGTAGGTAAACTTTGGGCTCCCGGAGATGGCGAATTTGAATCGTGATGATGATACAGCTGAAAATCGGGGTGGGAGGAAAGGCATCCGCTCTCTCACCTGTCAATCACACTGACACTAGCCACTCATGGGCGTCTGTCAGCTCATGTATGCGGAAGAGGGCAGACTGTGCTTTCCTCAGTGTGTGTTACGATGCCCTGTGATGCAGCATGAGCAGCAGTTTGAAAAAAATGTGGATGCTTGACATGTCTCAGAGGAAGCACGTGTTAGTCTTCACCCTCCCTGGTTGATAGCTGTCATATGACAGAGAGGAGCTGGCTGGTGGGTAGGAACTGGCCGAGAACAAATAAGGGAGAAAATGGTGGGAAAAAACTTCTAGTGTGTGTGTGCAAATGAGTGATGCTAAACATAGAAAGAAAGCTGGTGATGATAAAGGCATGACTACTCCCTACTCCAAACTCACTGACTTGAACTGAATTTAGAGGGCCAAATAGATTTTCTCCCAAAAAAAAAAAAAAAAAAAAAAAAATCTCCATCACAGTGTGAATCACTGAGGGCAACAGATCAATAGTGAAGCTCAGCAAAAAACTGTTTTCATTTTGTGAGGGACTTTATGTGGGAGATGAGGCACGCTAGCAAGGTGAGTTTATTAGTGTTTCGTGCTGCTTATTTTATCTTTAGCTCACTTCTTAGCTAATGTGCTAAATGTTTAGCAGTGCGTGAAGTTCAGTAAGGTTAGTTATCGTGATTGTTGATTTCGTTTGTCTTGTGGGTTTATCATGATGTGATTAATGATAGCTGGGGTTAGATTGAAACCATGCCTGCCATGGTTGTTTTATATTTAGTTAACACTGGGATATTTGACTGATTTATGATTTTATTTTTTACATAACTGTACTTACAATTTGAGATTTTGTAGAGTTCTCATTCACAGGCTTATGATTGCTGATTCCCGTTACAAATATACGAATAAAAAAATATAACTTGGCATCTCAACTCTGATTTATTATTATTATTAGTAGTTGTAGTAGTAGTATAGTTATTAATACGCATTAGAGTATATTTATTTAGATTTGTAAATTTACATACAATACAACAAATTTTTGATCTCTGAATCAAATAAAATTTGGTGAAAATCATAAAACATCTTTATCCCAGACTCTCGCTGTTCACTTGCACTGCTTTGGAGCAGTATGGTGGAAGCATTAAAGTATTATCCACTATGCTGGAAGCATTAAAGTATTATCATAGCTAGCAGCAGATAATGCAGCATCTCTTGTTTCTTTATGCAGTACGTATTATTTCCCAGGGAAGTCTGATGGAGGCCATATGTGGAAAAAAAAAATACAAAACGCACTGACGGTATATATAATCAGGCAGATACACCAAATCTGTTCTGCACTTCACATCCCTCACAGAAGAGGTCGAGGGCTCTTCATTTGTCTAGAAGAGAAACGAGGCACTTGGTAGATGAAGGTGTTTGGTGCGAGCCTTTTGTCCACCCAAATTGGTGGCGCTGACTAATGATCAGACGGAAGCATTAGCAAAGCAAGCGAGTCGATATATATATAAATAAAGAAATAAAAACAGTCTAACGATGGCAGCTTGACTCCCCAATTTCTTAATTAGGATGAACCTACAGTAAACACAATTCAGTTCCTCCCTGAAGCTGCATCTTTGTAAAATATTCGACCTCAGGGAGTAGAATAATACAAACCAGCCTCCAGAAGGTAAGATGTTGTGTAAGGCAGGCTTGTGTGGGTTTGATAGTCAGACAGCAGTGATGCAGAAATATAAACCAGGCTGTGTGCTTATAGGGATTGGATTTACAGAGATCTACCTCCAGGATTAGGCAAAACTGGATCACTCAACTGGAGCTCGGTACACTGCTATTAACAGGGAAAACCCTGCGATTCGGAAATCCTCAGGCTTTTACACGTTCAAACGTTACATTTGCATTACTTAATTTGCTAGCTGCCTTAAGCAAATTACAAGTAAGTATACACTCCAAACACCCAGCTCAGGAGATGAGGCTTTGCGGTCTTGTTCAAGGCTCTAGCATTGGCTCTGTGGATATGTTTAAGAGGTGGCTCACATCCTCACCAGTTAGGTGATCATTACCTAGTCGTATGTGGGGATTTATTCGATTAGCCTAATTAGTGAATTCGCGAATCTGATAAGTCATAAGGTTTTGATGAATTTTCTATAACAGCAGCTCTGAGAGTAGTTCCAGCTGAAAGGCAAATCACAGTTTAAATTAATTACTTTTTTCTAGTTGAATGACGGTTTATCTCTCAAAAATACGAAAAGCCTTTTCACACATCAGTCAAACCCCTACGGACTCAACGACTGATGCGGCACCCCAGCATGTGTGTCTGAGCGCCTGCCTTTGTCGCCTCGGAATCTGTGTGTGTGTGTGTGTCTCTGTGCCTGCTTTTTTTGTCTCCTCCTACTCCTTCTGATTCTTCTCTGTTCCTCTATGTCTTACTACTTCTCTCCCTCCCTCGACGTATGATGTACCTCCATTGTTTATCATGTTCCTGCCGTGGGAGGAGTGACAGTTGAAGTAGTTTCCATATGGCAACTAAATATGGCATAGAGGGAAGTGTTGTTTTCTTCTGTCCCTCCTTTTCTTCTGGATTTGTTTGGCTGTGGAGCCAGGGAGCAAGTTTCTTTATGTGTTTTGATACTTAGTTCTACTCCTTCCAGCTTGTCACTGTTAATAAGGAGCATGCAGATACTCACGCATTATGGCCTGGTCCTTAGTCGTCTTTTTTTTTTTTTTTTTTTTTTTTTTAAGATTACTGCCCAGACTGAGTTAGCGTGATTGCTACAGATGGCTCGTAACACTCAGTAGCAACAGTAACTTCAGGTAATTTGAGTGGGTTGGTCCTGGCATCAGTACTCCTCATCCTCCCTCACATTCACCATAATGCTTCCTCACTTTTCAGGACTACATTCGAGCTTTTCATTCTCAGGATACTAAAACAGGGTCCTTATCGGCCAGATGGTTGAGTGAGAAACATTCCAGTTCATCAAGTAAACTCCTACGTCGTGCTATATTAGTGCACTTTCAACAACTTCAACACACTACTTTGTCTTTTTAAAAAACAAGCGTTACTGTTACCATCCTGAAGTTGAGTATTTTCCTATAACAGCGTTCTCGGAAGTGTTCTATTCAGCTTACACCACAGCAATTTACCAAGGATTACAACTTGTACGCTTTTTTTTTCATAGACCGTTTACAGTTACATTTAACATTGTGCAACATCCACAAAACATAACGTGTTATAAACGCATTATGGATGCGTTATGTACACAGAATTCATGGAAAGTGCTACATACTGGCTTTACAGAGACTTTTAAACTGCAACTCTCATGAAATGGACCTATTTAAACCCAAAGTAGTTCCCAATGAATGAACTATGAACACAGTTATGATTATAATGTATTCATAAAGCATTACACACAATGAGTGTGTACTATTTATGCAAATGCATTAGCAAGGTTTATTATGCATTCTGAATGGTAAAGTAGTGTTTCTAACATTTTGCAGATAGAAAAGATTTTGATTTCAGTCCAAATAGTTTGTTATTCATTATTTTTGATCTATGTATATTAATAACAGTAGTAGAGTTGACTATCCAGTCATTATCCAGTGTTTTATATAGATTTATATCTACAGTGTAATTTTTGGGCTTGATTCCACTATAAATCCTGTAGTTTTTTTTTTTTTTTTTAATGTCTCACTTAGAGCTCACAGCTTATAAATGATACATCTTATAAATGATTATAAATATTGTAATATGGCATGTGAATAATTTACACTCATTTAAAGTATATAAATTCTGTTGCTTTCTATTACTTCATGCAAGTATATTTTAAAAACATATTTTAAAAGAGAGCTATGCTATTTTTGGCGAGTTTAAGAAATTAAAATTCTAGGGGAAAAAAAAAAAAAAAAAAGAGTATAGGTCTTAGTTTGTCTATAAGTTGACATAATGCAGTCTGCTAGCTGTGATTCTCGGACATTGGCAATGTGTTTTATACGCTACTATTAACAATTCATAATGCATAGTAAACATTGTTATAAAGTGAAATGCACTTACAATAATACGTATAACAAGAATACTACACTGCAAAAACAAAAAGACATCTTAGCAAGTGAACGTATCTGAAACATAGTCAGATTTAACTAGTATTTCCTATAAGAACATTACAATACAATACAATACAAGAGTATTAAACCCATTTCTAGACGTTTCTACTAATTTCAAGCTTCAAATTTACTTGTTTTCGTTTAGCAAAATTATCTGCCAATAGAATAGAAAAATGTAAAGCTTGAAAAAAAAAAATGTCTAGAAATAGGTTTTATAATCTTATATTTTGTTTATTGTTTACTGATTGTACTATATCCAAGATATGTCCACTTGCTAAGATGTTTAAATGAGGTAGAGGTCTGTAGTCAAGAGCACCACCGCCAGGTCCATGACCAGGGCTGACCGAGATTGAGTCCACATTGAGGTTTAAAGAGATCGGTGCCGAGTCAATGAAAGCGAGACGGTGTCAAGATCGAGACAGAAAACCAACAAATCCTTTGCGAGGTCAAACCCTTACTTCAACTAGTTGCCTTTATTTGTACATTGCTGAAATGATTACGCTGTTTTCTAGAAAAAAATGGAGCACTTTTTTATTAAACTTTGTGCATGCAAAAAAGACAAAGCAAATATTATTTTTACCTTCTCACGGTCGATACCAAGACCACATTTAGCGAGACCAATGCCCAAGACCGAGAGAAGTCCAAGTCAATACAGAACATCTCTGGAGACCAGACTCGAGTCCTCCAGCGCGACTGAATTCACTGAACTGAATTGTATTGAAGTTCCTCTGCTACTCAGACCTCAACGTTACAACAAGCACTTTTCAGGTTTATCTTTAAAATTGCGTGTTATTTCGGTCTGGCCCAGTATTATGACATCAGACCACAAGACCTGTTCTACTTTTGCATTAAAGAAGTACTTTTCCTGCAGTAAGCCTGCAACTTTCAAACCTACTGCTGTTCTAATGGCCTTCTGCTGCGTAAATTAGACCTGAGGGACCGTCACCGCTCGTCACACTTTGCACAGCAGGCACTGGCAATTTGAATCCACTTACGATTCCTTTTTGTTACGTGTGTTTACCAGATTCCTTTGACTGCTCCCTTAGCCTCCCTTACCTCCTGAACCAGTATATCAAAATATCCGGTGTTTATTAAACATTTATACCACAATGCTGTTGAATTCTTGAATCTGATTGGTCAGAAGTTTTTGATTATTTTTCTATAAAATGCGCTCGTTCTAATACATTACCGTTTCTATAGTAACAAACTTGTTTCACTGATATCCTTTTCTGTAAGGAGAAGTTTATTTAATGTTCTTGAAAGGAGCCTCCAGTGTCAGGAGTAACTTTACGTTTTCTGACATGGGTAAGTCTTCAGGACAGAGGAGTTTACAGTTTGTGGGTTTCTCTGTAACGTGACAATTAACTTGTCTTATTAACTTCAAGAGAGAGCAAACAAGAGAGCCTGGTGAAGGAACTACTGTTTATAGCTGCTGTAAGTGATAACCGTAATTAATCTCTTTCATGGACATTCAACAACAACAACAACAACAAATGCAACTATAATTGGATAAAATGCATCTCTTCTTTTTTTTAAGAAACAAATAATAAGAGGAACAAAACTCTTTGGGATGGTAAGAGTAACAGTGCTTCGCATCAGGCAGCATCAAACCACCACATAATTGATTATTTTCCTAGAAGAGCACACCCCCAAGGGTTTTATTCCTTACATAATAACCAGCCTTAGGATTGGAAATGTGAATCAGAACACGCATTCATGTTAAAACCTTTTTTTTTTTTATGAAATGAGTGAGCAAACAGGAGAATTAACCTTCATTAATGACATGCATCACTTTATACGCCGATAATTTGTGACCTCTGGGGATGGTGAACATTATAAACATGCAAATGGTGGATTGTGGAATGACTTTCTATCTGAAAGCAAAGGGAACAGGGGATTCGGCTTGATTTTTAAACTAAAAGTCCATCTTTTTCAAGTGTGCGTTAAACTATACGCTACAGACTAACCCTTACATGTACAGCATATGGAACTATAACGTTACATTATAATAACGTACTTATTAAAGTGCTTATTAATAACAGGCTCCTTTCACATGGTGCCATTACCTGAGGAACACTCCCATCACCGAGGTGCCAGCGCTCCGATGTCTTTCTTCGCTTCCTTTGCATAAGTTTATACACACAGCATATAGCAGGCATTTGAAAGTTCCAGGAGAGAATGAGCAAAACTTTTAGATGAGCACTTTTGCCTCATGTTGTACATATGTCACTGGAGCAGCTGGTATTTGAAGAACACTACCGAGTTCGGTGACGGATGTCTGCCATGTCAGTAACTGTAAATGAGCCTCCTGTAAATGAGCGGTGCAAAGGGAGATCACAAGTCATGCCAATAATGTCACCAGCCATCTGTTTAAAAAAAAAAAAAACGCAGCAGAGCACAAAAAGTTTGTAGAAATGTCATTTATAGCAGCGAGATATTTAGTGAGTTAGCTTTTACAGATGTTCGTTCATTCACAAGAAAACGGTCCAATATTGTACAGTATGTTCAGGTATTAATAGTAAACGTATATTTGTAACACTTTATTTAAAGGGTATCCACTTCAGGCCATTGAAACTATCCTAAGCATTGAATAAATAGTTTATAACGCAACATAAAAGGATTTATGTAAAGTTCAATGTAATGCATATCACTTTGTCTTTCCATGATCATGGCTGTATCGTGGCTGACTGTTTAAGTCTGTCGTATCGGGAATATCTGTAGTTGCTTTTTTTTTTTTAAACTTATCTTTGCAGTTTGCAGAAATTTAATGTTTTTCAGCTGAACTATTGGTCCTACTGTCATGAAGAATTATTCCAGTACAATTATTCCTTTATGCACTTATGTCAGCCAAATGAATGATTTCAATGCCTGTAGTCTGAAATGACAATCAAACTAGCACTTATAACATTGTTATGAAGCACTGTGTATACCTTGTACAGATTTCTCAAAGTGTCATGAATGTTCTGTTAATAAAAAGTGACTGACAACAAGGTAAGATAAGGATGACAAGTGTTTCAGTAACGATCTCGATCAGTTTACTCAGCACAATGATTAATCACATAAAACATCATGAGCTGACATAAATACATCCATCAGCACTGATTTATATAAATGTATGCATAGCATATAAACACTTGTCTATTAAGGTCATAGTCTCTATAATAAACCATGATAGAATGTTCATATCATGTAATAATTAAAGAATTATACTCATTGTTATGATTATTTATGAAAACACATTACAGTTTATAACTTATATCTTCACATGATACAGTGTAATGAGTGTTCATAACACGTTACATCACCAAGCTCCATTTTGCATTGTACATTATGCGAAGACATAATGGTTATATAATGTGTTATAATCGTGGGTTATAATGCATTTTTTCAAACAATCATTAAATAAATGCATTATAAACAATACTACAAACTGTAGTACATTGTTATAAATAATTAATGACGCAATAACGAAGTGTATAATGCCTTATGAATGCATTATAACTAGTTATGGATGTATAGTATATATGATCTTCACAGAAAGTGTTATCATAACATTTTCTGATTTTTTTTTTCCTTCCATCTGGGGGATGCAGACTTTTGCACTCATGTGACTGTAATTGGGTGGGAAGGATGATCTATCTATCTATCTATCTATCTATCTATCTCTCTCTCTCTCTCTCTCTCTCTCTCTCTCTTCCTTCTCACCTGGTGCTCTCATTCAAGCTCTGTTGAAATTTCTATATTTCAGTTGTAAAAACGTTCATAGTCAATCACATCTTCTTCTTTCTTATTTTTCTTTTCTTCTGTTTTCTTAAATGCTTACAAACTCTCTAGCTTGATCTACGGCAAGACAAATCTACTCTTCTCATACAAATAGAACAAAATCAACAGAATTGAATTGAACAGACCGTAATGAGTGGCAGTTCGATTAGGGTAGCATGTATTAGCCCTTTTTTCCCCTCAGATTGGTCATTTTTGTTGTGATAAAACGAAACTAATTAGTGACCAAAGAGTATTTTTCTTGGTATGCACCTAATCTGTCCCTACACATTGATCCGCATAGAAAATTCCCTGCTATGTATCAGAGAGCAAGCAGTGAAATCATTACAGCATGAGCAGACGCAGTTTCTCTTCTTAGAGCGTTAATGTAACATCACCTGCTTTAATATGTTAAAACTGTATATAGACAGCAGGACCCCCGTATGTGCGGGATAGGTTTCAAGCCCCCCCAGCAGATGCCTGAAACCAAGCACAGTAGCGAACACTATACGTTATATACGAGATTTCATTACACTATTCAGAATGGCTTACTGTATTTCTGTAATTTTCTATTAAATTTTTTTTCTGATCGCAGTCAACCGTGGTTAAGTGAAACCGCGGTAACTATATATATATTAAAAAAACACCGTTAGAATTACTGATTTTTGTGAAGATCCTGCATTCGGTGCCAGAATTTTCCTTTGTAAAGATGACATATTATATATATATATATATATATATATATGTCAGATAATATACACACAGAAGGCCATCTGCTTAACACTGATCATAAAAGGTTTATAAAGCCAGGAAGCACTTGCAATGCATCTTCAGTATTAAATCCGCCCGAGCGCACATGCAGACCAGCGCAGCGATGCTTTATATGCTGGGGTTTTAACCTTTAGCCTTATCAGTAAACCAGGTCCGAGCCAATTCACCAGACTGCAATCGCCTGAAGTGATTCATTACATCTCTCTTGTTCACACACACACACACACACACACACACACACACACACGGACACATAATCCACTGTGTCCTACTCCTATGGCTTAATAGATCTTCATATGATTTATTCAGCTTATAACAACACACAGTTTTTAAGACATTTACTCTTATGTTCATGTTAACATTGATGCACGATATTTTAGTTACAATATATGAGTAGTGTCATTTCAGACATACATTTAGTAAAGTCAAGGGAAAAAAGTTTTTGAATGTACAAAAAAGGAAAATGCACTTCTATTTCAAAATGTAACTCAACATTATTATTATTATTATTATTATTAGTGGATTTTGCATTGTTTACTGCAGATATGTGTCACACAAATATAAGAATGAGCTTTTATAACAGGCTTAAGGTAGCAGTAGAAGGGGCTGTTAAGACCAATGGACCAGTAGTACATATTTTTTTTTTTACAGCCACCAGTTGAATGTACTGTTTCTCTAATTTTAAGCTTTTCATTTGACTCAGCATCGTATATAAAAATTAAAAAAAAAAAAAAATCTCAAGAGGAAAAATGTTAAGAAGAACACGACTAAGAGTTGGGGCCAAATATTGCAAACGTGAGGAATTAAAAAGCTGTTCGGAGATTGGCAGCAGTTATAAAGACAAAGTGTGGATATACATTACAGTTATTACAGAACACTGATATTTTTGATTTTATTGTACAAAATGGCTTCCACTCATTATTCGCCAGCTTATAAAAAAAAAACAAAAAAACACTTGATCTAGCGCACCCTTTTATATAATACATCCCTAAATGTCCGGTTGCTATAAAATATATTTTCTGATCTTCATTTTGCCCTAAGGGTATGCAAACTTTCCTCTCTCTACTGCTTATAGAGATTACCGAGTGCAATATCCCGCTTTAAACAGCTCAAAATCAAGTCATCTTTAAAAAGAAGAAATTCTGACACTCAATACGAGATCTTCACAAAAATCAGTAATTCTAACAGTGTTTTTTTTTTTTATATATATATTTCATCCGTACAGATAATAAGTTGATCCCAGACAAGTAATATGCCTACAACGTGCAGTGCGTGTCCTGAGGTGTGCGCTAATGAGTCAGTAAAACACAGAAAAGTGGCATAACGTGAAAGGATGAATCAGGCCTCAAACAAGAGGAGGCACTGTTCTCATTATGTGCTTCTTATTGATGGTAGAGCTATTACTGTATATGTAGGAGGGAGAGGCTTGACAGATGCCCACAGGGTGTTATACACAGTATGTCAGTATGAAGTGCAGTAATTGTGAAGGGGAATGTGGGGCTCTCTGTGGCTAACGACTGAGTCGAAGGATCACTGACTCATGTGCTCTGAGAACTGAAAACGGACCAGCTGAGGTTTCTATTATAAGACAGGGCAGGGGTGCAGAAAACAGAAAACTCCACACTTAAAGACAGTGATGTACGCCTGATACCACAAACACCTCAATAATGCATTACGTCCTTCAAGGGATGGAAAAAAGACCAGATACACTCTGTATAATGGAGGCGTAAATGTGCTAAAAATAGGCCTTGTCTGCTATAAAGAATGCACATGTCCATACACTTACATATAGTTTTACTCTAATGGATGATAATGTCAAAATGTAATACATATTAATTGCAGTGATGATGCATTTTTATCAGTAGCATTACATGCATTACAACTACACAGACTCGCTAATGCTAATAGCACAGCTGGTTACACTGATGATTGATGATGTTTGGCTTATACTGTATATAAAAGCATAGATGCCATTTTATCCATTAGTAAGTATTTTAGCATTTCTGATCATCAATTATGGATGTAGAATAGATTATAAAGTAATAACTGACTGATGAGTATTCTTCGGTCATCGTTATGGAGGACTTCAGTTAGACCAAATGGAGCGCAGAGTGCTACAACACAAACCACTAATTATCTTTCTTCATTTCTTTTCTTCCTCTCTTATTGTTCCTCCCATGTATTTTAATCCTGTTTTGAGGTCATTTGTTGATGCATAATATTTTTCTGTTTTTTTTTGTTTTTTTTTTTGTAAATTTTTCCGGTTTAAATCACTATTGACGAATGAAGCCTTTATGACAGCTGACGCCTGCTGGAATAGGCTTTTTAGAAACCTGAGATCGTGTCAGTTGATTTAAAGTGAAGTGACGTGTGTTGATTGTGTTATGTCAGGAATTAAACATTTGGGGTGTGCTGTTAAAAAATAATCCTTAAGTGTTTTATTCCTCTAATGCCACAGCACATTGCCAATGAGTACATTTTTTTCCTTTGAATTATAGAACATCATCATATTTTTTATCCATTTATAGCTACATTCAACGTTGTGGAACATCTGGGGGGAAAGCTAGTTCCTGTTCTACAATTCTACTATTCTACAGTTGTTCGCTCACCTGAAACTCTTTTCTTTCACTTTGAAGTAAAAAAAAAACGCAGATCATCTCGTTACTAGCGTAAACTCCTCTGTACTGAAGATTTTGCCATGCCGGAAAAACGTAATTATCGTTCTGGCACCGGAGACTCCTTCCATGAATGCTACATATGTTTCCTCACGGAAAACTTCACCATATCATCACTTATAAATGTTTTTTTTTTTTTTTGTAAAACCAGTTTATGTGAAGGGTCCACCATACACGTCCCTGAGCAAGTTGTTTCTATAGAAACGATATCGTATTAGAACGAGCGCACTAATATAAACCTGGGATTTGCAGCTGCACTTCTGTCGGAGCTGCTGTTACAGAAAATTAATCAACACTTTCTGATCAATCAGAATCAAGAATTCAACAGCCCTTTTTAATGAACATCACTTTGAATAAAGTGTTACCATGACAACCTAATGATTAGCCTGATCCTTTTTTCATAAATTATACATCTTCTGTGCTTCTCTCTCTCTCTCTCTCTCTCTCTCTATGTTCTCCTAATAGTTGGACTGAAATGTCAGTAATAATTAAATATGGTGCAACTCCAGGCCAACTGATTGCGGAGATCCTGCAAGAATGAAGGACCTCTGTCCTTAAAACCAGCGTGATGGTGTTGGAGTGGTACTCTTTGGGTTCGCGCCAAAGGACCAAACTGTACTTTTCCATATTTCTGGTGTGGTACCACCAAGGGTACATCCTTTGTACCTTTAGCATGTGTCTTATACCTGAGAAGGTACATCTAGTGCACCTTTAATCAACTTTTAGAGTTTTAAAGATACACCAGTGGTCCTTTAGATCAAATTAAATACCTTCAATTATTTTAAATGTACACTGTATTCACATTTCAGGTGAAAGATATACATACACTAAAGGTACAAAAGATGTTATCATCCATCATTATCATACCAAGAGGGTACTAAACTGTACCTTATCTTGTCACTGGGGTAGTATTTTCAAGGGTACACCTTTTGTACCTTTAGTATGTATGTATATAGTGTACTGTGAATGCTGCAACAGACCACGATCTTATGAACCACTTTTACTCAAGCGTTCAGAAACACAGCATATCTAATTTAACTTCTTCTCCAAACCAGCACAAGTCTTCTGCTTCTCATGTTCGGTGCACATACTACCCCTGACCCAACATTGCATCATTACCAAGCATCATGTCAGCTGTATGCTTAGGGGGCCAAAAATTAGGAAGGTATCCAACCATGATCGTAGCTCATCAGCACTCTGGCACTGCGCTGGTGCAGCTCTCGCCCATCTCCCCTGGTGTCTTGAGTCAGTCCCTGGCCTGGTGTGCAGTGCCTGTTTGCTTCAAAACCTCCAGCCTCATTTCATTCTCCATTCTACAATACATGATTCGTCTGAGTGACTATGAGGAACGGTGTGGAGGACTGGACTGTAAAGAATGCTGCATTTAGTAGTGATCGCTGTGGGATGTCGAGCAGGACTCAGGAAGATAAGACGAGCAGATTTAAGGGATCAGTGTTTCACTACTGAATCCTTAAACAGTACAGGTGTATAAGCACTTCCCTTGGTGTTTGGACCACAGCTTTCACTGTATAATTTAAAACCGTGGAACTGTGTGAAACTGAAGACTGTGAAGTGAAGTGAAGTGAAGTGACCTGTGGCCAAGTATGGTGACCCATACTCGGAATTTGTGCTCTGCATTTAACCCATCCAAGTGCACACACACACACCGTGAACACACACCCGGAGCAGTGGGCAGCCTTTTTTGCTGCGGCACCCGGGGAGCAGTTGGGAGATTGGTGCTCAAGGGACTCACCTCAGTCATGGTACTGAGGGTGGAAGAGAGCGCTGGTCATTCCCTCCCCCCACCTACAATCCCTGCCAGTCCTGAGACTCGAATCTGCGACCTTCAGGTTCACCTTCGGGTTGCAAGTCCGACTCTCGAACCATTAGGCCACGACTGCCCCCAAAACTATGTGTAAGCCCACACTCACTCACAGTCACCCAAGCTGAGACTCCAACCTAAGACACCGGCACTACAAAGGGGATGCACTACACACTGCTCTGCCATGCCATGAAGATGAAGATGCCTATGCTTCTTACATCCACCGTTATATAACACACATTTACCCAGAGCTACCCTAAAATGTATAGCTACTGTATAAGAGATAGATTCTACAGCATGAACAATTTATTTACAGAGATTTATGAAAACAAAGGGCTTGCAAAAATATGAGTTACAAAGCATTATACCGTACCACAGCACTGTTGAGTGCTTGATTCTGATTGGTTAGAAGGTGTTGATTAACTTGCAATAGTTTTGTCAGTTAGGTTTATATTAATGCACTTGTTCTACTATATTATAATTTCTGTAGCAACAACTTACATAGGAACTTGTATTTTATATATATATATATATATATATATATATATAAAATGTATGTATACACATACACACATCATACATATACATACACTGTATATACACTATGTACTGTATATATATGATGGTTACTTAACATGTATGGGCTGAGAATTTCTTCGGAACAGAGATTTCTCACTAACACGACATGGCATTTTTTTTTTTTTTTTTTTTTTAGAAACTTCACGAAAGGGACAAAAGTGAGGCTGGGGAAGGAATTAATGTTCACAGCTTCTCTCATGTAAGTGATAACATAAACTAACTTGTTATACAGTCATTCATCAACATTAAATGTAATTGTAAACAGATAAAAAATATGATGTCATAAAAAGAAGGAATAGCTGGCAAATTTCTGTGGTCTAAATAAACCAGGAATAAAACACATTGAGATGTACTGTTATTAAGAAATAACTAACTTCAGAGTATTTCCACTTCATTACACCACCCCGCTGTTGATTAGTTTCCTATAACAGCATGTCTATTCTTTACTTAAAATAATGCACCTATGGTGTTAATAATGGAAGTGGCATAAATACCAGCTACTGTCAATTTACTGCTGTGGTTGAACCATTGTTGAACTTGCTAATGCTAACACAAAAACCTGTCAAACATCAACTAAATGCACAATAACTACTGCACTATCGACTAATGGATTACTTTAACTCAGCTGGTGACGTGCTCAGTTCTGCGTTTATTTTCCCCCTGCTCCAGCAGTGCAATCACATCCAGCTGTTCTGTTGCCAGTTTGAATGCTCATTGCTCCCAGATATCAGGTTTCCATAACTTCTGTCATCATAAAGTGGCTCAGTCTTGCATCACTTCCACACCATGATGCTTCCCAATACAATACTTCAGGTAGAGATCTGCTTGGCAGCATCTCTGTGTTTAAACCTGTACGTGAATCGTAGAGTTTGGCTCTGCTTTTAAGGACATTTTCATACTTGCACTAAACCTGCACCTAGGATTGATTCTGGGTTTATTTGGGTGATGCTGGTTTGTTTATTCACAAGTTTTTCACATAGTAAAAATTCCTCCTACGCCATGGATCAATTGCACAATTCCATACGCCACTTTTGTACATGCAGGTTTGCAAGGCACTTGGCAGGCACTAGATTTATCTAGATTTATTATTATTACTTTCCTTTGGTACTTCATCGCTCATATGTTGAACAGCGGCACTTTTTAGATGCACAGCTTGTCACTGTGCAGGAATACCTGAAAAGACAAGCTTTCCCCACCACCATGAAACCTGAAACAGGAAGTAACGTGACACATCAAACCAATCACTCAATTGCTCAGTGTACAGCGCTGAGAGCAGATAGCTTCACCACCCGATGTGGATCGCGCCATGCTTCGGTTGAAGCGAGCCCCAGACCACACATGTGTAGAAGACGAGAGATAAGTTCTCTGGACCACCCCTAGAATCAAAAACAGCTTTCACATTTTATCAAATGCAACACATTTTCAGGGCAAACAGGCCTGAGTCCAGAAAAAAAACACGTGTGAAGAGGACCTAAAATTTTCATCACTGAGGAAAGAAATATATAATATTCCCTTTCATGTCTTTTACTGCAAACAGGAAGTAGGTTAGGGGGGTGTGACCCGACTTCCTCAGCACAGGTATTCCACAGGGCTGTATGCTTTGTCCATTGTTGTTCTCATTTAACCACCACCATGTTTTGTCTCTTTAAATTCCCAGCTCATTATCCCAGTGAGAAACGAAGACCTGGGCCTTCTTATAAATCCTGGGAATTTGGAGTCATGATGTAAAGGTGGCAACAACCTGAAGCTAGTACTAACTTCTGACTAAAACCTATCCCTCTCTCCTTTCTATTCTGCATAAAGGATTACTGCAAAAACATTTAACAGAATATTAAACCACAGTTAGCAATAGGAATCAACAAGGCATGACATTACTATCACATTTTAAGAGATTCACTGATACTGTTTGTGAAATTCTACACAGCCCTTATAGAAACAGTCTGACATTCTACCTTTCCCATAATGTGCCCTGCGCAGTGTGTAGTGGAAACCACAGGGTGACACCTCCTGCCCCCTCAGCTCCCTGTACTATGAGAAAGAGCTTGTAAAAAGACACGGCTGACCTCTCATACTCCCAGGCAATGTCTCTTCTCAGTATTTCCCCTCTTAACAGAGAGCAAGAGTGAATGCCTTAAAGACAAGAACTAAACATCATACACACATACACCAGGCTGTAATTCTCATAAACAAGAACTATCTAAACACATGTGGCACCACGTGAAGCATTCTCCCACGCTTCCACATGTATATATTTATGTGGCATATCATTTTCTGATTCTGTTAAATCTGCAAAGACAGAATACAGAATAAAACATATAAAAAGTAAGATGCAAGAACAAAATAACGCCGCGTCAGGTGATATTTTGTTGAATAATGCCTGTGGAAGCAATATTGTTGAATTCGCAGTAATTAATGTGATCATTACAACTATGACTATTCATGCAGATACACATTGTGTATTTATACTATACTAGACTTCTATTTGATTTATTCCAATGCTTTCCCTCTTCGCAACCTCAGGGGTGTGATCTACAGGCAGGTGAGCTGCATAACCTGAATGGTGCACCCATAACATCAGCTTAAGCATGTGCATAAGTCAACCCTGAATACGAGGAACTTTCCCCATGTAAATATTGAAATTAAGTCGTGCAGATCTCAGTTGAATATATTCAGCTGCAAATATTCAGTTCAATGGAATGGGAGTTATTACAATAATGCAAGCCATCATTTCCTCTGATGAAATGTAAATAATTTCTGATACTGTGTATTAGCCATACTGAATGACTCTAAATGACTCTTCACTGCATTCATATGGACTGAGATGCGTAAAGGTGGACTATGAAGTGTCATGTAGAGACACAGGCAGGTATACTCTATCTCTCTCTCTCTCTCTCTCTCTCTCTCACCTGTGCTTGTTTGGCAGCAGTTTAAAGAGAAGATAAAGCTCAGCGAACATCAAACACACTGCTGATACGCAGTTGAAAGCTGTGTTGTGACAGTACTCTACGTCCCTCTCATTTGTTACCACACAAAAAGAAAAAACAGTCCAATCTGAACTGATTTTTCAGATCCCAGGGGAAATGCCATTTTGATTTGGAGAGGTAAGTTTTTGACATAATAAAGTTTATGATATTTATCAGTTACAGAACAATTACAGAGTTTGATTCAATTCCAAACATATTAAAAATTACTCACTAGACAGTATCATTACTCCCCCCCCCCCCATCTAATACAGATAACACAATGTATTAAAAAAAAGAAAAAGCTACACATATTATTCATTGGTTAACATTAATAGTTGTTCTATATAATTTCCTTATATATATATATATATATATA
>CM075014.1:21340518-21358972 GCA_037576675.1 Pangasius sanitwongsei | reverse complement strand
TATCTGCTTCATCACACCACCCTGTCGCTGATTATTTAAGGAATAACACACTCCAGACCTTCCTGTTACACAAAAATAATGCACGCTGGGGGGGGGGGGGGGGTCTGGAGTGTGTTATTCCACTTATACCACAGCGATTTGCCAACGATAACAGTGTTTCATTTATTAATCAATGACACATCCAGCTTTTTAACAGTTTATATTTAGATTTAATGTTGTGGAACGTCTGAGAGACAAGTTAGTTCCTGTTCTCACCTCCGTAAAAGCTGAGACAAACAATCATTCCCTCATGCCTCTCTCTCTCTCTCACACACAGACGCACACATTTACAAAGCTAAGCCTGTCTTTTTACCAAGAAAACGGAGGAAACGGAAAGCAGTACCAAGTGCTAGCAACTGAGACTGCGTCCATAAATGTTAAAAAAAAAAAAATGTCTCTGAACAAAAAAACTTCACCATATGAACGATTATAAGAATAACGTTGTTAAACAACGTTTAAACATAATGAAGGCTGCTGGGTTTCGCTGCAAAAAGAAGAAGCGAGTGCGACACAGCTCATTTATTTTTTTAAGCAAAAGGCAAAATTGATTGTGCAAAATTGACAAAATTTGGTTTCATTTATTACTGTTTACTGCTCTTTATAGTGTTTTTCTAGTGTAGAAACGTTTAATTTCATTATTTTTTAAGGCATCTTTGCTCTACAGCATTTCTTTGCATGGGCCTAAGACCTTTGCACAGTACTGTATGTATAGTGTGTATATGTGTACAACACCCAAGTACTTTATTCCTTACATAATACCTGACCTTATGGGTGTTAATGTACATCAATTTTTTTTTTTTTTTTTAATGAGTGCACACTAACTTTCATTAATTACATGCATCACTTTATATGCTGGTAATCTGAGTCCTCCGGGGATGGGGAACATTATAAACATGCAAATGGATTGCGAAAACCACTTTCAACCTGAAAGCAAAGGGAATACGGGAATTTTCTTTTACGTAAGTCAACCATTCCGTTTTGCCACTAAAGGTCAAATGTTCACTTCCATCGTTTTAAAGTATGCATTAAACCATCCCCTACAGAGTGTGCATTACATACGTACATCTATTTGCTTACAATTACATTTCAGTCATTAGTGGTCAGTATACTGTAACTATAAAAAAAAAAAAACAGGCTCCTTTTGCACGGCTCAAGAGTCTGAAGAGTGTCATTACCTTTATATGTATAGTGAGGAATACTCTCATCACCGAGGTGTTAGCTCTGTCTCGTCAGCCCTAACAAGCTGCAGAAATCAATACAGAGCAGGCTTCTTGACTTTGTTTGCAGAGCCTGCTCTGGCAGAGCAACGCATTTCTCTCTCACTGGTGCAATCCTGTCTCCAAACCCCAGAAAAACAAAGCTCGCTGAATTCATTTTAGACTCAGCCTTAGCAATCTTGTAGACTTCCTACCTACAGGCAATGGAAAAATATGTAATGGGACAGAAGAATAAGTAAAATGTTACGTCTTTAGAAACATATTGCAACAGATATATTGTTATCATTATGTAATTAAGGCACAGTGCCTAATATACAATAAATATTGTTATCATATAGTATAATGCATTTTCATGAACAATTCTAATAATATATAATACGGCTGCAAAAACTATTAATGCACTCTAATACGTTATCGTTTCCATAGCAACAGCTCATTCGCAGGGACGTGCATGGCGGATGTGAGGTTATTTAACAAAGAAAAACAGTGTAATCATTCTGAAGATTTCTGTAAGGAGACGTTTATTTTAACATTTAGGGAAGGAGTCTCCAGTTTCAGCGCTTTGCAGCAGTCAGAGTTAAAGCTGTAGCTGTAACTTTAAATTTACCAACAGAGGATTTTATGCTTTATTGTTTTTTTTTTTCCTTTAACATGACAAACTGAATTTTTTTTTGTCTTATTAACTTTATGAGAGAATGAAGAGAGTGGCTGGTGAGGGAACGACTGTTTATAGCTGCTATAGTGTAAGTGCAAATGCGAATTAACATTTATCCTTGATTTTGCCTATACTGTGTACGGAGTTATTCTGAAACATTTGCATACCCAAGACTAGAACCACAAAAAAAAACAAGAGGTGTTTTTCACAAGATTTCTCAACATGTTCAAAACAACTGTCTACAGTTTACAAGAATTTCCAAACATTATTTTAAAATGATAGAAACCTGACACACTTGTATTATTATATTACTGTAGCTGAGTTAGTCCTGAAAACAATACTAAAAAAAAAAAAAAAGAGTAAAGCTGATTAAACTTACAAACATACAAATTTCCTAATTTACCTCTCAGACTCCAAGGGGTTAAAAATGTTTAACATGCAGGTGTCTGGTACCTTGAGACGAGATTTTTGTATCAACTTAACCTAAACAGAGATATATCTCTGTTTCTAAATGGTCTATCACCACCAAAATAAAAGTACACTGACGTTTCAAGCCAGCACTTTCAACAAGGTTTGTCTTATTGATAAGAATGATGTCATTTTGTTGCAACATTGGTATGAATAATGATGCGACTTAATTTGCGACTGTTAAATGTAAATATAGAGGGATAAAAAGTACAACATGGCATTGTTCACGTTGTATGCCCGATAATCTTCTGGGTAAATCAGTGGAAAGTGTGTACCATGTTAGTGAGATACTTTTTCTTTTCCCCCAAAAGAAACTTGAACATATTGCACTGCAAAAATGTCATTGTCAAACCACTTTTTTCTTGACTATGCCCTACAACTGATGCTTGATGTATTAAATTAGTCAATTACTGTTCCCTTCTATTGAGATCATTTTATAGCACGTCCCCTGCAGTGATATCGATTTTTCTTCAGACTTTATGCACCTACAACTGTGACTTCTTATTACATATTCTGGAGCTTTATTTTGAGACACGCCGCTGCGCGCCTGATTGCTAAAACGTTGGTTGTCTGACCTTCCGTGTGCCTTAGTATAAAAAGTAAGTTGTTCATGTTTTAAATTAAGAGGCAAATTTATGTAAAGAGTCATTTGCAAGCCTTTTTAATTGTACAGAAATGTTAATTGTACCACCTGCTTGATCTCACAGAAAGAGGAAAACATTCACTCCAACAGCAGATGCTGCAAATGTTTTTTTCTTTTTTTGTGCATCGACAATTTCCTTTACTTTGAAGCAGAGACACAGCTTTTTACCACTTGTCCTTACACCGCTATCCTCTTTTGTAACTGCTAGGCATGTCCACCACAGTGGACCGAAGGAAAAGGAAAAAAAAACTAATGCAATTGCTATTATCAAAACTCCTAGTCAAAGCCAATAACTTTATTCGGGCAAAGCCATCGTCTTGTCTTACTCAGATGTGACGGGAAGATTTCCTGAGCAGTGGGGGTCACATTTCATCGCCGGCCAAGCAGCTCATCAGCATTCACGTCTACAAGGAGTCCTGCTGAACACTTACAGATTTGAGCAGAGAAGCTTTCGGAGATGACAGAAGATGGCGTATTATTGTTATTATTGGATCCCACGAAATAGAATCATCCAGATATATTTATGTTTCACTGGGTTTCGAAGGTAGACAAGGGCACTGCGGTCTTAAAGGAAATCTAAAGATATAACCATAGTACAGTCTCACATCACATAGTTACACCCAATCTAGGCTGGCGGTTTTGTCATGAGCCTTTAAGTGTACGATTTATTTATTTATTTTATATGGCTGACATGTTTTTCCTAATGATGAATATTCTAGATATTTAATCCAAAAAATCCAGTAATTCAGCAGTTAAGCGTGAAGGGACGTTGCTTAAAGGGGACATACAGTAGTAACGTAGGACTTCTTATTTTATATATGCATACTGTAAATAATCAAATGTAAAGTTGCTGTCATTGTGACTCATTTCCCTTGTCCAAAAAACATGTTATCCTGCAGGCTGTTACAAACTGTTGCTCGTAATGACATAAAAAAGTGAGTTTGAATCATGTATATTGTAAGATACATGATACACACCCATCAGCCATAACATTAATACCACCTGCCTAATATTGTGTAGGTCCCCCTTGTACCACAAAACCAGCTCTGACCCTTCGAGGCCTGGACTCCACAATACCGCTGAAGGTGTGCTGTGGTACCTGGCACCAAGATTTTAGCGGCAGATCCTTTAAGTCCTGTAAGTTGCGAGGTGGGGTTCCATGGATCGGACTTGTTTGTCCACCACAGATGCTCGATCGTATTGAAATATAAAGAATTTGGAGGCCAAGTCAACACCTTGAACCTTTTGGCATATTCCTCAAACCTTTCCTGAGCAATTTTTTGCAGTGTGGCAGGGCGTGTTATCCTGCTGAAAGAGCCCACGGGCTTCGGGACTACCGTTGTCATGAAGGGGTGTACTTGGTCTGCAACAATGTTTAGGTAGGTGGTACGTGTCAAAATAACATCCATATGAATGCCAGGACCCAAGGTTTCCCAACAGAACATTGCCCCGAGCATCACACTGCCTCCGCCGGCTTGCCTTCTTCCCATAGTGCATCCTGGTGCCATCTCTTCCCCAGGTAAGTGATACACACGCACCCATCCATCCACATGATGTAAAATAAAAGGTTATTCATCAGACCAGGCCACCTTCTTCCAACTTCTTCTGCAATTTGTGCTACAATAACTCTTCTGTGGGACTGGACCAGATGGGCTAGCCTTCACTCCCCACATGCATCAGTGAGCCTTGGGCACCCATGACCCTGTCACCACTTCACCAGTTGCCCTTCCTTGGACCACTTTTCATAGGTACTAACCGCTGCATACAGGGAACACCCTACAAGACCTGCCATTTTGGAGATGCTCTGACCCAGTCGTCTAGCCATCACAATTTGGCCCTTGTCAAACTCACTCAGATCTTTATACTTGCCCATTCTTCCTGCTTCCAACACATCAACTTTGAGAACTGACTGTTCACTTGTTGCTTAATATATCCCACCTCTTGACAGGTGCCACTGATGCACCAAGCTGATCAATGTTATTCACTTCATTAAAACCCTGTCATTGGTTTTAATATTATGGCTGAATAATATATGTTTTATTCCTCTTATACCACAGCAAGCTGAATGTCACAAGTCATTTTTATCAGTTTATAGTTACATTTAATTCAATTCATTTCATTTGTAATGACAAAGCCAGAGACAACAGTGGCAAAGAAAAACTCCCAGTTGAATATCAGTGAAACAAGTTATGTAAGTCTCATAAGCTATTGTCCCTCACCGGCCTTTTTTTCATCTCCCTTTTTAAGTTAATAAGTCAAAAAATTGCAGCTTGTCATATTACTGTAGACAGACCACAAACTCTGTGAGAAGACACATCAGAAAAATTTACATCTGACTATTACAAAGAGCTGACACTAGACACGCCTTCCATAAGTCTTAAATAAACTTCTCCTCACAGAAAATTTCACCATTTCAACAATGACACGTTTTTATATTCTGTTTATGTGGAGTTTCTGCTGTCCAAGTCTCTGTGCAAATTATTACTATAGAAACAATAACATTTTAGAACTAATGCATTAATACAAACCTGTGATTTGCCCTGCAGCTGGAACTACATGGTATTACCTATTATGAATATAAGTAGTCATTACAGATTATATAAGGGCTACTTACAGCAGGGGGCAGAGCTTTTTCTTACAAAGCTCCACAGTTACGGAACAGCCTTCCAATTAGTGTTAAGTCTAGGCTGAAAACGTATTTGTTTAGTCAAGCCTTTTGTGAACAGTTTTTTCTTAGGTAAAGGAGCAGACCTGCGATCAGAGTGTTATGGTAAACTGGGATGTTTGGATGCCGTCACCCCCTACTCTCACATATTCACTCAGGTTTGTTGACGGTGGTATGGCCAGCCATTTTATGTCCCAGGGTGCCCTCATGTCTGTGTTACCTTCTGGCTCTCCCTTTTAGTTATGCTGTCATAGCTAGTCTAGCCGGAGTCCCTGTTTGCACCATGCAAAGTACATCGTCCTTAGCCATTACTGGACAATAAACATACATAATAATCTCTCCATCTCTCTTTCTCACGATCCCTCTCTCTCTCTATCAAGCTACATACACTACTCCATAGATACCAGTGCTCCTGACCCCTTCTGCTCTCTGGACCTGCATGATCCATCCTGATGCCCTACTTCTGGTTGGAGTTCTCATCACTTGGAAATCACTCACTGCTGCTGGGGATGGCCCCGCATGGATAGCCTGAAGATCATTGAGATTACTGAGGATGGTACCACTTAAAAACCATGAAGATGGCTTTGGACCACAAAAAGATGAACAGTTATGCCATGATAGCTTTAGGACTGCAATTGCCCCGAACAGCTTTGCACTCAAGTCTCCATCAGTGAAAAGTGGATAAGTTCAACAAACAGATTTCATGTGAAAACTGTAATGAAATTCCTGGTTACACAATTGCACTATTTGTCCATATAGTACACAGTTATAGAAGGGAATTATTTATAATCACACTATCCGGTGTCATCCAGATGAGGATGGGTTTCCTTTTGAGTCTGGTTCCTCTCAATGTTTCTTCCTTATGTCGTCTCAGGGAGCTTTTCCCTTCCCACCATCACCTCTGGCTTGTTCATTATAGATAAATTCATATATTTAAAATTTAAATCCTGAATGTATTTATTTCTGTAAAGCTTCTTTGTGACAATGTCCATTGTTAAAAGTGAACTGAATATACAGTATACAGTCTTAGAAAAAATGGTTATTCAAGGGTTCTTTAGATAATTAAAGGTTTTTAGCTTCCAAAAAGTGTTCCAACTCGTTCTGAAAGGGAAACACTGTTGCAGGATTCTACATGGAGAATTTTAACTCAAACTTTCAGTCATGAACTGTGCAATCAATTTCGCCAATTCCTTCGCCAAATTCCAATTTCTAATGACACAGATCAGCTCAGCAAGACTCTCTCTCACAAAGGTCACAATCACATTTTAGAACAATTCTCTGACTCTTTGTTAAAGATTGTTTAAGCTTCCCAGTTTCTAACTACTTACCTGTACAGTCCAAGTTGTTTTTTTTTTGTTTTTTTTTTTAGGTATTTTCATTTGAAATATCTACAAAGATTCAGCTGTTTAAAATTGCAGAGTGACATGAGATGGGAAAGAGGATTCTGGAAATACAAAATCAAAAAAAAGTGTAGAAGCAAAATTTAAAAATCTGTTAAAATCCAGTCATGAAATGGCATACTTCTCAGTGCATATTTAAAAAAAAAAAAGATAATGAGTGCGAAATCTCTTTCATATCTTCTTTCTAAGTGACATTACCAGCCCAAAGGAAACTGCACACACGTTATGGTGGTTTCTAGGCCTCTTGAGAATGTGGTTTGATTTGAGTAGATAGTGCTGTTGTACCTACTGAATACTAAATGTTCCACTGTAATGGAGAAAAAAATCCATTTTTTTTTTTTCTGGCAACTGTTACTTGAGCATTGAGCTAAAATGAGTGCTTAGAACAATTTTAAATGACATTCAGCTGTGTTGCGTGTAATTTAAATCTGAAGAAGAGTGTGAAATCATCATCATAGCTTCCTTCAGGGTAAAGGAAATTACACGTTATGTTAATGTTAAATACACCTGTGCTTGTAATTCTTTGTAAGTTGGTAATGATTCTTTATTCCAATCCCAGTCAAGTTTATTTATTATGCGCAGTATGCCAAGACATGAGATGTATATGTATATTAAAATGCTTTTGGGTGAGGCTCAGGTAAATTGTTCACACAACAGAATATACGGTATATGGCCAAAAGTATGTGGACACCTGGCCATCGTACCTATATACACGATTCTTCCCTAACCTGTTACCACAAAGTTGGAAGCATACAGTTTTATAGGATGAATTTGTATGCTGTTGCATTACAATCTCTCTTCACTGGAACAAAGAGTCCTAGCCCAAACATGTTCCTAAATAATATTTAGGACAAAATCTGGAATGAGATGTTCAACAAGCACATATGGGTGTGATGATCAGGTGTACACAAACTTTTGCCATAAACATATTGTGTATTAGCACTGGCACGTATATGACAAATACACAAGGTACGAGAGAATAGACAAGTGGACAAAATGGGATTCAAATACACTACAATACAATAAAGTACAATATAGAGTGCACATAATGAGGACAGAAAGAAATGCTAAATACAGAACACATATTATTGCGTTAAATTTGGCTTAAAGTGTCCAAGTGTATAGTGACCAAGTGGCAATGAAACAAAAAGAGTCAAAAGTACAGAAAGTTACTTCACTGACACTGAGAATGTAGACAAGCTGGCCTTTAGGAGCTTGATAGCCTGCAGTTAAAACGATTCTTTAGCCGGCTTGTCTGTGATTGGATGCTCCGAAAGCGTTGCCAATGCGATGGCAATCTAGAGAATAGACTGCGTGCTGGGTGACTGAGGTCTGAGATGATTTTGTGAGCTTTCCTCCGGCGCCGTGCCCGGTAGACGTCCTAGATAGCTGGGAGTCTGTTGTCTGTAATGAGTCCTGCTGTTCTCGCCACTCTCTGGAGAGCCTTGCGGTTGTGGCTGGAGCAACTGCCATACCATACAGTCATACACCCAGTCAGGATGCTCTCTGTGGTACAGAAGTTGGTAAGGATGTTAGGGTTCAGTCTGAACTTCATCAGCTTCCACAGGAGTCTCTGGCGGGCGTACCTTACGATCGTCTCACTGTTCGAGGGGGCAGCTGATCTGATCACTGAGAAACTTGAAGTTCCTGATGCTGTTTTTCCCCACAACAGCTGTAACCAATGCACAACATTCTCACAAAGGTGTTCTTTTTCTCTCGGTGTGTGAGAGCAGCGTGCCTCGCAAGAGCGATCATCTGTAGATCTGATGGAGCGGTATGCGAACTGGAGAGGGTCCGTTGTCGCACAACACGTCACGTACTTGTTTTAGAAATAATCGGAGCAGGTGTCGGTGTGTCTGCGACTTCTTTAGTACCGGCGTATTACCATGCGTTCTGTTAACACTTTATAAATAAATGCTTTATTAATATTGCTATAAGCTGAAAACCTTTTTTTTTTTATAAATAGTTATAACAATTTCTATAATGCCTTATGAATGCATTATAACATGCTATGCTTGTATACCGTACATACGTCATTATACATATGGCTGTTACCACAAAATGATTAGTTATCAAAAATGAATTACAGCACATTATTAAAGCTTTATGAGGCAGTTTATAAAATTATTCTTACAAGGAATCATTACTTTACATCTTACGAAGAATTACAAGCACTGTTATGATGATTTATGGATATCGCAGAGACGGTTACCACGTTCACTCTTCAGTGCTAAAATCAAGCCATGAGGTGGAAACAAACATAACGTGTGTGTAATTTCCTTTCTTAGAAGGAGGACGTGATAAAGCTTTCAAATGACACACAGCACAGTGGATCAGCCTGCAGATGGTTGACTTGTGTGTTCCTGATTGTTCATACCACAATTTTTAAATGATTACGCAATTTCTTTACAAAATTGAAAACGACACCCGTGTGCAACTTCCTTTGTGCTGATAATGTCACCTAGAATGGAAGATATAATCGAGATTTTGCACTCGTTTACAACCTTGTTCTGCTGCCACAGAAGCTGGTAATAAGCCTCTTAAACAAGAAGCCTTCCCACATCGCTCTTCTCCGAGAAGTGGTACCTGTGTGGTTTACGGCAATAACAATCTCAGTGTAATGGTATCAAACACTCACTGCTCAGATATTTATTTAACTCGACCATTTCTTCATTTCTTCCATTAGTAGATTTTTAATTGAGTCATTTCTGTAATTATCCAGGATAATAGTGTTGGATCATTGGTACACTTTTTGTGTGTCACTCTGTGTACTGCAGTTTTACACTCTTCCGTATGGTAGTGTGATTGTATTGCTGTAGGCACTTTGTTTACTGCATGGTTCACTGTATTGTAATTGGTTTTGTAATGTTGTGTTTATGAGGCACCAAAAAAAAAAAAAAAAAAAATCCTTGTACATCACATACTGATTCTGATCCTGATTTTGATTCGGATTCTCATCCTCATTCCAGCTTTGATTCTGATTGGTTCTGGTCTTGACTTTTGGATTTGGATTTGGATTCTGAACCCAGTTTTGGTTATGAATCTGATTTGGATTATCACCCTGATTCTGATTCTAATCCTTATTATGATCATTATCCTGATTCTGATTCTCACCCTGATCCTGATAATGATTTTGATTCTGATTTGATTGTGATCTTGACTCCTATTTTGATTCTGAGTCTGATCCTAATTCTGAACCCAAGTTGGATTCTGATCCTGATTCTGATTTTGATTCTAGTCTGATTTTGACTTGATCCAGATTCTGAGTCTTGATCCTGATTATGAACCTGATTTTACTTCTGAAACCTGATTATAATCCTGATAATAATCATTATCCTCATTTTGAACGTGATTTTGATTCTGACACGGATTATGATCCTTGTCCTTATTCTGATTGTTATCTCTGGTCCTGACTTTGATTCTGCTTTCGATTCTCTTTCATATTTTGATCAAGATTCTGATTCTTATTTAGATCTTGATTCTGATCTTCACCCCAATTCTGTTTCTGATCCTGATTCTATTCCTGATTATGATCCTTATCCTGAATCTGATAATGATACCGATTCTGATTCTGATCCTGACTATGACTTTTGTCCTGATTCTGATCATCATTTTGATTCTAATTCTTATTGTAATTCTAATTCTTATTCAGCACCTAATTTTGATTCTGGTCTTGAGACTGATTTTGACCCTCAACTCGATTCATATTTAATTCATATTCTGATTCAATTGTTATGCGAATACACATGTAGACAAGGCTTCCTCAGGGCTTCTTTAGACAGTTAAGGGTTCTTAGCAACCCTCTGTTGTAGGATTGAACCTTCAGGAGTTGGAAAAATGTACATGTTCATGCATTTGAGTACTTCCTTATTTTATACAATCATTTTTCCAATAATTCTGGAACTGAATGTAAATACACAAATGAAGGTAAAACGGTTATGTAAATGGAGCGGAGACATGAGCCGAGACGCAAAGAAGATCGCGGCAAGATTCTGACTTGACTGTTCAATCTGAGGCAACCTGCTAGTCTGCATTGTGTGTTTGTGTGTGTGTGTACTTTAAATCGAAGGTGTCAGCTCCTAAGTAACCACATTATAGCCGGACGGGAGATATGTCTCAACTGTTTTATTCTACAGTAAGTCTTATTTTTAGAAAGCTTCCAGTTTGACAGTGGCATCTTCGATAATCCCGTCCCAGATGTGATGGATAATAAGCAAACCTTCAGGCCTTGAGGAAGTGACAGAGCCATCATAGCCTCGTCCAGCACCATGAACTAAATCCCTCCCAGAATGTCTCATCCTTTCTCTCTCTTTTTCTTTCTCTCTCGGTTGCACTTTCCCCTCCGTCAGTCAAGTGGTGGTAAATAAAGGGGAGGTTATGAGAGGCTTCCTTCTGTAACCCCATCCATCACACAGTCTCTTAATACCTACAGCTGTCAGCCCTTCAGAGCAGATCTGCTGCGTGATGCATTTCACCGCTGAGCAGATTAGCCATTCCGGCTATATTTTGCTGCCTAAACTTAGCATTCCTGTGAGCCTCTGGGGGAAAGCTCTGATGACTGTCAATGAGATGAATTACCATTTCGCAACGCTGGTGAATTTTTGTTGCACAGGCTTTTCAATCCGGAGATTAAAGCAAGAGCTCTAGCACTGATCGTGAAATAAAGAGCATAGACCGTCTCGCTTCCATGTGTTCTTTCATCCGGGTGTCAATACAAATCTCTTGGGTGATGACTAGATAAATGCAAAATCCAGAAGACAAGTCTCACAAAAAAAAAAAAAAAGGATCGACACGTTTCCTTGACCTAGTAACACCTCCTATGAAGGCTTTATGCATAAATCATTATAGCTGTGCTTATAGTTCCTAGTAACTTGGTAATGTTCCTTGTAAGCATTTTTAGAAATAAACTCTAATAATTCCTTGTGAATAATAATGGTTTATGAATAATTCCTTCTTACAACGACTACAATAATCATGCTACAAATAATGCTGCAAAAATCAAAAGGTGCTTCAACAATGTATTAGTTTAGGGGTGTGCACACTTTTGCAACTAGGTTATTGTAAGTTTCTGATTGTTTTTCCACTTCATTTTTATATGTTGTAATTTCACACTGAGGGTGGAAAATGGTTTCATTTTTTTACATCACAAAAACCTGCCATTTTGACAGGGGGGTGTAGACTTTTTTTTATATCCATTGGATATCATAGCAATTTGCCAATCATTACAATTTTTTTTTTTTTACTTATTAAAAAACCATCACACTTTCTTAAACCGATTTCGATCCATTCACTACTGAGCTACCACTTCCACTAGCTAACGATTCATAGAGAAATAGAAAAAAAAAAATAGTAATTTTACATACTAAAAGAAGAAAAAAAAAAAAAAAAAAAAACCAAAAAGATTGTTTTCCCCTTAAACTAGCGATGCTGAACAGTGCCTTAAAATATATACATCAATCCACCTTGATTTATACAATAGTAGTAATGATAAATGCCTACTTTAAAAGGATGATGTTCCATCCTGATGAAAGAAAATGGATCATTTAGTACCAAATGGTGCATGTTTTCTATACAAAGAACCATTTTACTGGAGACGTCTTAATTGCAGTATGATATTCTAACACACACACACACACACACACACACTTTGATCATATTAGCGCAACACAAGCGAGATAATTTTGTTAGTCTGCAGTCTAACAATAAAGTATAATTGATATTATTTATTTATTTATGAATAAAGACCTGAGAAATGAGAATCAGGCTTATTGTTTATGATTTTATTCAGCAGTAGTGAATTCGAGTACATCGGTCTCAGCTCTGAAGCTGAAGAACAGAAGTGGATGAACCCGAGTGTCCGGCACAGAGCCCTGACCTCAACCCCACTGAACACCTTTGGGATGAACTGGAACACCGACTGCACCCCAGACCTCCTCAACATCCCAACATCAGCGCCTGACCTCACTAATGCTCTCGTGGCTGAATGAACACAAATCCCCACAGCCTCACTCCAACATCTAGTGGAAAGCCTTCCCAGAAGAGTGGAGCTTACTATAACAGCAAAAGAGAGAATAAATCTGGAATGAGATGTTCAATAAGCGCATATGAATGTGATGGTCAGGTGCCTACAAACCTTTGGCCAGACCGTAGTTATAGTGTTAACTTCATTTTAGATTTACATATATAACAATGTCACAAAACTGTTATTTCCACCTACAGAGCATGGCTCTAAATGTTTAACTCATGTGGTCCTAATGCCAAAAATCTGACAAAACACTGTGTCTACGTTATGTAAGGGATTTATTACGTAAAGAACATCATACTTTGTATACATTTATATTGTGGAACATTTGCAAAACAACTTAGGTCCTGTTATCACTTATGTTACGACCGTTCACTCACCAGCCTGTCTTTTACATTATTAGTAAAATTCACTGTCTACAATCTTATTCATTTATTCCTATCCTGTTTTTTTTTTTTCCTAGTGCACGTCTGGGCAATAAGCCCACAATTAAGCCACTGCACACACAAATTAATGCACGTTATTTGTGGATCTTAGTCGTTACAGCCTGTTATATTATAAACTAACTAAACTGATGGACATTCTGATAGATGTGTCTATTAAACTAAATACTAAAATGAAAACGTATTCAAGTTATTCATCATAATGCATATCATTTATGCAGTTATATGTATTTTTTTTTTCGTAACGACGCCGAAATAATATGAAACAACAATACGTGTGTAGGTACAAGAGTGAATTTTGATCCGCTGATGCTTTCTCAGAGTTTAAAGGGTTAACTGTTCCTTCTCAGGGATTGCGTTACCACTAAATAAAAATTCAAAATCATTCCAAAAATACAAACTCGCACACGGTCACACACAGTAGGCACTGTATATTTCTTGGGAAAGCGCTCATGCAGCAACCGTTTGACGCCTCATCAAGGCACGATAAATTTCAGCTCTACCAAGGCATGCTATCAGTGAAGGTCAGGGGTTTAAAGTTAAATGACTCAATTAGATTGAATGATTAGGCAATAGTGTGTCTCTGGATTATATAAAAAAAGAAAGAAAGATAAAAATGATAACGCACGGACCATTGCGCTTTCCATCTTGCCAGAATAAAACACTGCTTCAAATTCTCATTCTTTTCTTTCTTTGTCTTTTAAGCTTCATTTTCCATGAGACTCAGTCATTAGGCTCAGGCTTACTTTCAGGTTTTTATTATTATTCATTTTTTTTTAATTGAATAAAAATATAATGAACTACATAAATGTGTAATTTTTTTTGCACCTGCTATCTACATAGTGGTGATGGTGAACATTTAGAGTTGAAAAGCCGTTACGAATGTTTAAGTACGTTTATGTCAGTTCCTTGTGTGGTTACTAAAAAAAAAAAAAAAAAAAATTCAATTATTCTAAAAAGAACTGACTAAAAGCAACTACTATTTGATTTAATTCGAATTCCATTTAATATGCAAGAATTGAGATATTCAATTTATAGTTCTATATTACCAATATTTTATAGTATGTTTAACACTCAAAGAATTATAAGTTTACAGTGAGAAATTAGTCTATTTCGTCAAAACTGTATATTACAGTGTTTACACATGTTACATTTCAGATGCAAATCATTTTTTTTTTTAACAGAGTAAACATTTCATTATCAACCATGCCCTTACCTATTAGATAACTTGTAGTGATAGTAAACACTTGAAGGTGATATTGATCATCATTTCCTCTTAATGATTGTAATTACTAAACACACAAATTGGAATTATTCTAGAAATAAAAATTCAATTTGCAGGTAAGACAGGTTCACTGTATATTTACGTACAGAAGAGATTTTTTAGTTTAGTTTAGTTCATAATGTCCAAGATTATGAAGCTATCTTACAGCTTTACAGATGTAAGAAATGAAAACAAATTGAAAAATTCCTAAATATTTTCCATACTTCAGACATCCTCATACACGTAGTACTGTATGTGTTCCAGAAGACAATGGTAATAGTTTACTGGTGAAGCCAGTAAGCCATGTCTACAGTCATCACCCAATCTCTTCCAATAATGTTTTAGACACAAACACCTATGCCCTAAAGTCATTTCTCTGTTTCCTTAATGAAGTTTCGATCAATGCCCATCAGTCTGTAAATGGCTTGCACCTGCTCGACATGCAGGAAGTACTCGCCCATTAGCATCCTCTATTGATTTTATCAGGCTTGACTTAAAACTGAATGGACGGTTTGAACTATGTTGGAGTTCTGCTTTCCAAACTCCTCTGGCTGAACTGCCAGAGAGCACGACCTACTGTCAGGCTGCTTCTTTAAAATATACAGATATAAGCAGGGCTCGGAGTCTTTTAGCAGAGTACTGTTAAGTGAAGGTAGCACTAGCAGGCCAAGTACACAACACTAACATGCTAAAATTACACCACATACGTTTATTTATGAGCGACTGAAAATGAAAAATTCACAAACACATTTAAAAATTACAAACTATACCTCTATAATATTTCTTGCACCAGTTTGTTAATTACTCAGTCCCATAATGGTATAGCGTAAAGTTCTATTCTGTCCTAACTACAGCTTTGCCAAAGGGCGGTGTTCATAAGGCTAAAGGGCAGTTACACAAGTCTTTCCTGACAACTGGCATAATCCTACATAAAGACAGATGAAGCCTAATGGAATGAGCCTTTTAGAAATGTTGATTGTAGCATTATGTCAGACAAGTCAAGTGTCATAAGCTCATGTTATGACACTTTCTGGGATGACGTAGGATAGAATGTCATGACAACGGTCTTTACAGTTCAGTGCACATATCATTATGGGTCATAGCATTGTCACAGGGTTTTTAAAGATAATAAATAGGGCCAGAAAAAAAAATGCTGGAATAAGCCTTTACAAATGTGCTGTATATGTTTATGTCAGTTGTCATAACTGGCTTATGTAGGTGTCATGTACTCCGATATATCATTGTCCATGTCAATACTTTGGACTGTATTTGTAATTTCTTGGACATGGTTTTCTTTCTGATCAGAAGCTGCAAATCACCCAGGGCAACTCTTTCTCCAAGACTGGTTTTACTCACAGTCTCAGCTTCCATTCTCACAGGACCATTCTGTTTTTCCTTCACATTTCAAAAAGTGCTTATTAACAGTCCTGTGTGGTGCCAAGTGAAGAGCACAGTGAAAGACTATGCTAAGATTCATCAGCCTGCACCAGCTGAGACCACCATACATGCCACTCAGTCCCCAGGGCAAGCTCTATCCAGCCCCAATGCAGGACTCAAAACTGGTTTTCAAAAGATGTGATCAGCAGGCTTTGGAAATAATAGCCGGTTGAGTTTGCAGGGCACAGAGCCCTAGAGAGTCAGAGGGTTACAGCTATCCTCTCCTCACCATGGGCTCATTGCCACACCAATGGTGAATAAGCGGGAGCCAGATTGCCAATCTCCGACATTCTACTTAGCAGCTCAAGATGGTGTGTCTCCGTGCCCAGCGTGAGATCCCACAGGATGTGACTCTGACTCTGAGATACTGGTTTAAGACATTTTTCTCCAACTTGCTTTATCTTTGTAAATCTACATTTACACATGGGGGGAAAAATAATCAACCACAAAAATAAATAAAAACCTATACACACAGGTGGCAATTAATGAAAACACATCTTGTGGATAACTGAGTATACTAAAAATCCAACAAAGATCTCAATGCCAATTTTGAAAGAAAGAAAAGTAAAGATGGCTGTTATTGTCATTATATATTATTATAGAATCGTCATTATCATTACAACCCATCTTCTTAAGGGCATTTTACCCAACAGAAGTAGAATGGTAGTCAATATTTAAACCTTCGAGCCAATTTGTTGCCCTGTAGCACAAGCTATAAGTGGTATACTTGCTTTCAATGTATATCTGTTCTTATGCTCATGCACATGGGAGTACAAGATCCATTCATGTACATGTTATTTAAATATTGTGATGCACTGCTAATGCTAAGTCTGTCAAATAACTACTATAAGATGTTTTTTTTTTTTTTCAAATATGAAAGTCATCCTTAGAAACCTACCTTGGCCCAAGACTTTCTGTTAACAGATGTTTATCAGTATCATCTGATACCAAACTAATTCCGAGAGACTTTGGACAAACAATCTAGAAGTTTAAAATGTACATTTTCAAAAAAAGAAAGGCAAATTCTTTAAAAGACTATAAGACGCTATTAGAAGAAATAGTCTGTTGGTGGTGCTAGAGATTTTGAGACGCAGACCTCAGATTTGGTAAGCAGATTTCCAGGGCTGTGTTTTGCCAATTTGCCAAATTCTGTGGCAACTGTCCAACTGTAAGCCTGCCAAATGTCTGGTGAAATCTGATTGCCCATCCATAAAAAAAAGATTAGAACAAAGACATGCAAAAATCCTACCCCACTAAAGGAGAGTTGGCTGAAAAAAATAGTCGTTTTAAATGTTTTAGCACTGTACTTGAGAAATGACATACAAGTTGGGTTTGACCTTGCAGTGACTAAGTGTATTTTTTCTGAGTATAGGACATTGAGATCACAAGACAATGCTCATTTAATGAATAATGGGTACAGAAAACAGTACTGGTCTAAAGGTTTGGCTGTTTTGTCAAGAAAGTCTGCAGAATTGGTGGAGCGTAATTGGACAATAGATAAATGAACAAACCTTGACAGTGCTTGGACCCCTATTACAAGCAATAGAATAGTACATAACATTAATCAACACAGCTCCAAGAGAGTTTCAAATGCGTCAGTGCTTGGTGATGAACTATAAGCCTATCTATATAAGCCCAACACCATGCCTTATCCATAAAGTTTCATGCTAATAACCTGGTTACAGATGGCCCATAAGGAGTTTATATGCTCCACAGATATAACTTCAGGACCCAGACATACATTTTTTTGCCTCCTCATAGATGGCAGGAGAAATAATCTCCGTGACCTGACCTCAGATGGCCTCTGATACAGTAAATAATGAAACTATAACTACCACTATAAATAAGTTGTCCTTGTTTTGACCATCCTCCACTGCAGCACCACTAATCTAACCTTATGAAGATTAAAAGAAGATTAGATAAGATTAAAAAAAAAAAAAACATTTAATCAAAATGTGGAATACGTACGTTCATGCAGTGGTAGCTAAATAAGAAGTAGAAAGGCAAAACTATATGACTGAACTGCAAAATGTCTCCCTTTAGAAACATTTTAATCTTTATGTGACAGAGCGTGAGAGTTTCAAGAGAAATGCAAAAAAAAAAAAAAAAAAAAAAAAAAACCCCAATTTTTATTTTAAAAAAAAAACAGGCTCCGTTGTCTCATATTCCAAACCTTGACATTTACCTTACACAGGAAACAT